>JAJOOR010009883.1:0-39427 GCA_036250505.1 Solanum acaule
ATGTGTCTTTAATTTAGGCCACACATTTAAGTAGGTGATGCACCTACTTTTCCATTCAAATTATATCTTGTGGGCTTGGAAAGATTGGGCCTTGGCTGTCCATTTTCCCCTTATTCTTCTAATCAACTTGGGCTAGATTAATGCAAGTAGGTGGTAGTGTACTTGGCCCAATAACATGGTCAAAAGAGTCTTAGTAGGTGATGCACCTACTTGGTCCTTTGGGTTGGTCAATAAGTCAAAGTAGGTGATGCACCTACTTGTCACCTACTAGCTTAGTTAAGTCAAGCAAGCACCTCAATATTTTATTCCATTTCTAGACGTTAATACCTTTAACTTAACTTACAACTTATATACACTATGTCAATTTAAACTCTAGACTCAAATACCACCTTATGATCTCAAGTTTAAATACTTCCATCGATTTCAACTTAATTGGGTCACATTAAAATCTACGGACAGTTCACTTTGAATATATTCTATTGTAACGAGTTGCATAGGAACCAAGTCCATAACTATACCACCAGGCAATTTATAAGCGTCATATAAATAGAACTAGTACTTGTAGAATACTGGGTGTTACATCCTCTACTATCGTGAGGGCTTCCATCTCATATCAATATCCACTCTGTGCTAAGCATAATTATCATTGAGTTTATATTAAGTCTTGACTTAATTTACTAATTATGGAAGGGTGTCTTGACACTCAATCCAACCAACTCATTCTAAAGCTCCTAGATTCAATAGGGGAGATTAGTCTTCAACCCTTAGAATCACCACATGTGAAAAACCTTTCACATTGTATGGTATTCATGTCTAAGTGTACAAGTAAGGATAATCATCCAATCAACACAACAATTAGATTATAATGTATTTACTTTACTCTCAAAGCAGTCTAATTTAATGCACACAAGTCTCATACACATAGCTAATTTTCATGGGTCCCTTCAAGGGGGATAGATCACATTCAACCAATCAATCTAGAATTACTACATTAGATATAAATGGTGACATGATTCAAATAACTAAGCTACTACAAGAAAATCTCATACTACTCAACTCACCTCAACCATAGAAATGGGGTCCATGGGGTCTTGGAGGAAATTTGGGGACATGGGGGTCCATGGGGTATTGGAGGAAATTCAATATCAAAACCATATAAATTCCTTAATTAATACATAATTCAAGTAATCAATCCATTATTCATGATTCTACAACATACTACTAATACCAATCAACACCCACACTTTAAGATCCAATTTGACAAATTAGGGTAATTCATGGATTAATGGAAGATTTTTATCATAAAACTACCATAAAACATCAATTAAACATCAATATAAGATAATTAAATCATAAAAACGTTTTAGAAAGAATCCATGGCTTGGAGTGAAATCCCTAGATTTTGGAGACTTTATCTACTTTGAAATTGAGAGTGTAAGGACTTCATGGATGAAAAGTTAACTATGAATCAAAACTACCGTACCTTTGTTGAAGATTCTTCAAGAATTTGAGTGGAAAAGATGAGTTCTTGAGCCCTAGACCTTGATTTCTTCTTCTTCTCCAATGGAGGTTTTTAGTGAGAGAAATATTTGGGGAAAAGTTAGTTATGAACTTGGGGTTTGGGATTAATGAAGTAAGTAGGTTAGTTAATGGTCTAAAAATACTTATATAAGTCTACTAAAATGAATTAAAATGACCCTACACTCAAATAATTAAATTTTAAAATTTCCTAAAACTAACTCACCTTGGCCAACTTTGAGGCAGCTTTGCAGACCCCATCCGCGACCCCCACCCACGGGGCGTGGATGGACCCACGGACCGTACTGGTCACTCGTGGGTTGGGGTCTGCAGCTCCTCAACTTGGCCTTGATCCATGAAGCACCACCCATGGAGCGTGGACCACCCTACGGGGCGTAGGTCCCTCCGTGGGTCACTATTTTTGGGCAGTTTTGGGGCTGTTTTAGGGTCCTCCTCAAGGACCCCGTGGGTGGTCCTTGGGGGGACGTACCTTGATGCCCTAACCCTAAGACCCTTATTCTAAGTACGAGAATCATTTTACACTTCTAAACCCCACATCAAACTCAAAAACTCTTACGTAAGGCTCTAGTTTCACCTACTAGTTTTTCGGGTTGTTACACCACCGATCTGGTCCCCATTAAAATCGTACACGTACTCAAATTATCAAACCCCACATACTTCTTACAATATTTCACTGAAGCCAACACTCTTAATACTAACAAAACATCATAACCACACTGGTCATTTACTTTGCTCTCAAATCGTCACTAGTATTAAAGTCTTCTTAGCAAACACATTACCGCCTCCAATAATTCTAAACTATGGCTCCCTTTCTTTCTGTGCCAGTATTCCATGATAGATATGGGTCCGACCAAAAATTGATAGCGCTAATTCAAATTCTGCTAGTACTTTTTTCATCGAGATAAAACTATTGAATCACCCAAAGTCAACTCCACACAATCTTTCATAACTACCATTCATACTGTAATATACCTCTTACAAAAATTTAGAGGAATTCTTGGTCATCTCGATAATTATGTATACTATGAGCACATAATCTCTATTTACCATCAAATGTCTATGTAACTCATAATAATAGTCCGTGTAGTTTTCATTAATCAAAGTAGTATCAATCCAACTCCAAATCCTTAATAACCATGTAGAATTGTAGGTCTATCATGAGTACATCCATTAGTCACCTACCATAGTTTAAAAAATCTAGCCCCACATAACAAGCAAGAATCTTCTACACGTCATTGTTTGTTACCCAAACCAAAATCCAATCTTTATAAAAGTCGCTGATATGCCCTTGGTAAGTCTGTACCAAACTAGTTCACATATCATAGTCATCTCTAAGCTCAAAGGTGAAAATCCATATAACTTTCAACTTTGAACCAAGGGTCTATACGAGAGGTCTTATTATTTTTTCACCTTTCTTAAATTCTTCTCATGATGAAATTTTCAAATAGCTTGAACTGTTCAATACACCATACTCATGTTCCTTTCACTTACTCACTTACTTGTCTTATCCTTTGACCAACTTATACTCTAAACGAACACTTTTAAGTGAGACCCTTCTGTAAGTCTTTTAACAATAAAAAGTAACAAACTTTACGATCCAAACCATGCATAAGGCCTTCGAAATCCTCAATACCCAATGCGATCGATCCGTTTTTACTTTACCAATCCATACCTTGATAAAACATACTACCACAAACTCGAAACCACAAAAGAACTTATCACCACGCTCGACTCAAACATCTATAAGCTTCATTCTCAAATCTTATCCAATAGTTTCTAACCCATATTAATGACACATAACATTATCACCATAACCAGAGAAAAACAGATGAAACCACGCATCTCTTAACTCAATTCTTAACCCTATAAAGTTACCTATTTTGCCCTTGCAATCAAATCCTTGCGCTCTCCTTCTTTTGAAGGCCACACTACATCATTAATTCTTTCCATTATGACTCTATATCCTTTCAATTTTATTTGAGTGGTGTCCTAGCACTTCATAAAACTTTCTATACAATCACGCTACTCACTAAATAATAGCAAACCGTAACCTTAGATTCTCACAAGTTGTCATTATCATATAAAATCTATTTCATAAAAAAGTTCTTATCATATTTTTAATCCATCATGAACTCTTGTTACTAGTATGCTCAGTAGACGTTGCCATCATCACGAAGTCAAACTTATCACCGACATAACACCATAGACTCAATCATACTAACCAAATCCAAAGGACTAACACAATTTTGTATGTACTTTTTTTACTAAATCTTCAATTACCTTCAGACAAAAGGTATTTAGGGACTTTCTTTACCCATAAACTTGTCATTCTGATGTCGATCCACTCCCTTCGACCTTACGATAAAATCACCAGTCCTCATTTAGAATCCTTCGAAATACACTTCAAAACCGAGATGCATAAATATCATACCAATGATCCACCACTAAAACCTTCCTTATAAATAACAGTTAACCCAAATGTCCATAGTAACAAACTAGTTGGTCACTCAAATGTGAATGTAACATCGAATCTCATTATACGAGCATCTGATATAACATATAACTCTTTAAGTAGTTAGTATTCACACTTGACAATCGACATATCCATTTTTATATACCACTAGTATCACACCATGAAAGTCCGTTAGATCCACTACTAGAACACATCATACTTACTAATAAAATCGTACCCAAATAGCTCACACTTTTCTACTCATTGAATAACTATAAGATATTACGAAGTTTTTTTTTTGTCTCTGGCCCAATCGATATGCGTTCTTTCATAGATCAGGTTGATAATAGAAGTAACACACTCTCTAACTTTAACTAACTAGGCATCGGTACCATTGTAGGAGTCGTATCATGACCCTCTTTGATATACAATGAATCTATGAAACCATAGTAGAGATTCTAACCTCAATTGGAGCAACATTGTGCGGGGATGCGATTCGCCAAGCTGGGGCAAAGAAAGCTGTCCAACCCTACCGAATTAGGAATGTGAAGTCCTATTCTCATTATTCGAATATCTTCAAAATGCATCGTCGAGCTATCACCTTACTCAAACCCTTTGAGTCGCTAGACATTTCAAATCTAATCACACATTCTTTCAATAAGTCTATCACTTCCAAACAGATCTAACCTCTAAGTCATACCTGACACATCGATAACTCACATGAAGAACCACACAAAAGTCATCACTATAATAGAGAGAAAGGAATGAAGTGATTAAAACTAGAACGGATAAAGGATGCACGATAGAGATTCAATAAGTAATGATTTTTCCTAAAAGTCAGCATAGTCTCTCGAAGATAAGGAACACACGTTTCTACACCGACCCTCGACACTCTACTAGACTTGACTTCTGCACACGTGAATCCTATGAACCTAGGGCTCTTACCATTTGTTACGATCCAAAAATGGATGTGACGGCACTCGTTTTATCCCACCAAAACAAGTCAGCCTAAAACCTAAATTATACAATAAATGCGGAAGTAAAGCGAGAAAAAAATTCTAATACTATAGAATAGTGGAGAAAATCATAAATAATTTAAATACACCCCCAAAATCTGGTTGTCACGTGTATAAGCCTCTAATATATTATGATAGATTTGAAAGAAAAATACAAGTCACAAACGATGTTGCCTCTAAAATAAAACGAGATCATAAATATGAGTAAGAAGGTCCACTGAGATGATAAAAAACTACCTCACAAATCTTCATAGGAAGCCTTAAACAAGAAGATAAGAGAGATTATCATAAAGATCTGAGCTCATAACCTACACAAATGTAGAAGCAAGGGGTGAGTACCAAACCACATGGTACTCAACAAGCAAACTCCTAAACATAAGTAAGAATATAGAATACGGGTACTCCTACCACCCCAATCGAACCTCCACAACTACAACCTGCATAACACCAGGCCAACCTAAAAGTTCACAATCTCATAGCACACAACTAAATTACAACATTCCAACAATTACAAATCAGCAACATACAAGATCAAGTTCATCGATCACGAGTTCCACTGAAAGGAACTCACAAGTTCACAAATGATAAAGATATGCAATGCCAAGTATAGTAATGCAAGTCTGACCTAATGATACACACCCGCAGTCTCTCAGTTCAGGACCCATGGGGGACATATCTATCCATGCATCATCAGGGCATGTGACACGACCCTCAATAATAAAATCTGTCATGAAGTGTGAGATGTCCCTTGATAATAGAATCTGTTGTGGTGTGTAACACGCGCCTCGAATCATCATGTCAGTTGCGGCGCGTGACGCGTTCCTCAAAATGGTACATCCTCTTTAATTTTTTATTCTTCCTCAATTCACATAAAACCTATCACAACCATATCTCAGACCCAATGCAAATGACATGTTCACACAAATAATGAGGAGATGATCATTTTCATAACAATGCATAATTCACAATAACAAAATTGTGATACAACATCAACAATGAATCAATAAGCCTTTCAAACCATTCTTAACACATCACACACCGTTAATTAATCACATTGCCTTTTATTACCCCTTTTTCATCATTAGAATTATTCAATATAAACAAGTCAACCCATGACCAAGTCTCATTGCTCCCCAACACATACCACAAGGAAATACACGATTATATACACTTAACAAGGCTTGAGAAATCCATTTGCCTCAAACCATCAAACAATTACTCAAGGACTTGAGCCTTCATCTTTAGTTACGCTTCTAAATCAATGCAAGCTATTCACATAGATAATCACAATAAGATTTCGATACTAACAACATCCATATTGCTATAGTTCTAGCCTAGACCCCAAAAATTACTCAAAACATGTCATGGCCCATAAGGATAAAGACTGGAATTTTAGTAAATTGAATTAAAATAAATGTGGAAGCCATAACAAAAAAAAATCATAGAATTCATAGCGAAAGTTCTTACTTGATGCAAGGAGCCGTCATTTTTGTTGTTATGCCATGGTTGTACTATCCTGCTCGAGAGGTTATTTTTCTCAAAGAATTAAGATCTAAAGTACCATAGGGTATTAACTTAAATTATATTATATATTGACTTGGCTCATTAACCATAAACTACATTAATTATTTTAAATTACCCTTCAATTAAAAGATCCTAGTTAAATAAACAGTCCAAAATTCTCAAATCAACTTCACCGACTGATAAAAAAAAGACCCAGGGAAACTATCAGGAGGATTAAAACATTAATTTATACGAAAGTTTCTAAAAATGACCTTCTGGGTCATTACAAATTGGGACATGCGACAAAATGTGAAAACTTGGACAAGCTTGAGAAATGCACCATGAATACACTCTTTCAATTTATGTAATGTATATGATGTGTTTGTTGTTATTTAAATTTAAAGTGTCTAATTATATTATTAATTCCTTAAAATTTGTTAAAAGTAATGTTAATAGTTCCTTCGTTTAAAGAAGAATGACCTTGTACTTTCTTTTTAAATTTGTTTAAAAAGAGAATGACCCCTTCTTTTTTTATTATCCATGTGACATGTTTAAGGCCACAAGATTAAAACACATTTTGATACATTTGACATCATTTTAGTTTAGGACCACAAGATTGAAAAGTTTTTCTTATTTTTCAAACTTTATGTCAAGTCAAACTAGATCATTCTTTTTTAAATGGAGGTACTATAAAAAATGGATACTCCTTTGTGGGTTGAGAAAACTTCAGTAGCTCCTACATTGATCTGTAATATTGTTTATCAGCGATTTAGAGCTTATAATTTATGAGTGTAACTTTTATAACGGCACATGATTGATATAAAATAATAATATAAATTTACGAATATTTTAATAGTTTTTAGACATTATAGGATAAATTTTATTTCTTAAAAAAAATATCAATATTTCCCCCAAAAATTATGACCAAGCACATGGTGAAAATTCACCTAAAATGACTTGCCAAAACTCTTTTGAGAATCTATGCCCTAACGGTAATTAAATTTAAAATATTAATGGTCAAACACTGACTTTCAAATAAAGTAGAATTTATTCTGAAAATAATATAAATCGTAATTCTTATAGCTAAATGGTTAACTTAAAAGTGAAAGGAAATGAGTGGCCACACAATTATTCTTTTGTCTTTTCCATATCAATAAAAAGAACACACAATTGCTACAACAAATTTCCTTTATGCTTTTGCTTTTTGGGTAATACAAGTCTTACTTTGAAAAATAGTAGAAAGTTGTCAAACACTCCCTTTATTTATTTTTAATTTGTACATTATATTAGAATTTTTTTTTTACTTTTCACCTTTAGCACATCAAAAGAAAAAAAAATTGTTCATGTTTTTCCCTCAACTCTAATTTGTTACTCTCCAAATTATTTTCCATTATATAAAATGATATCAATTAATATAAATATTATAATAAAGTACTCATATTACTCAATAATTTATAAGGTATGTAAAATTCAAAATAAACAATAAAAAATTTTGAACATAAAAAGTGCAAAATATAGATGAAGTCCAAGAATTTTTATGAACTTTCAAATATAAAAAAAAATCCTTATTAGCCTAATGTCACGGGCTTGACTTCCACTAACGCTCAGTGCCGTACTTGAAAACTTACTCACGATCTTGTAAGCTCAACTAAGCATTTTGAAACTTGTATCCCTAAGAGAATGAGGAAAGACAAAAAGAGATTTTAAAGAAGGCTTTGTATTGCTTGGAATGATGTATTACACTTGCTTGGTTGAGTTTCAAATGAGAGTCTCTCTATTTATACTACTCTCTAGGGGTTAAAGTGTAAATAAAATTTACTACACAAGTCCCTACATATTTATAATTTGTTCCCTCTTCTAGAATTCTCTACAAGCCTAGAGATTCTAAAGCCTTCCAAGAAAATATCTAGGGAATCCTAGAGTCTTCCACAAACATCTCTATGACTCTAGTTTCTTCTCCCTTATATATTTATTCCTCATTTGAATGGAAAACACCGCGCATTGCTATTGCATGAACTCTTGGATTTTGTTTTTAAATTGTCACAAGTCTTTGTATCGTTCCCATGTGGCTTCTTCTAGAGATTGTCCTTTCCAATGAATGAAAAAAATGGCATTGTCTTGTTTTTCTCACTTTCTCCTAGCTTGATAGTCAATAATAGATTCAATTTCTCAATCGTGCAAGGCAGTGATAGTAATTGGTGCCCGATTTGATTGATTTTGGCTAGGATTAACCGTGTCTTCGTGGTATATCTTAAGTACACTAGCATGGAAGACCGGATGAATCTTGAAATGTGGAGGTAGTTCCACCTTGTAAGAGAGCTTGCCTACCTTGGAAATGATCTTGAACGGGCCCTCGTACTTGTGCACCAAGTTTTGCTTTACGCCTCTTTGTGTCTTGAACTGTCTTGGATTGAACTTCACCAAGACCAAGTCTTCAACTTTGTAGTATGTGGGACGACGCTTGTGGTTGGAATCTTTCTTCATCTTATAGTCTTCCTTGTCCAAGTAGGACTTAGGAGTGTCAAGCTGCTCCTCCCATCCCTTGGCGTGGTGGTAAGGTCCAAAACTCTTCCCTTGAAATGCGGCTGATAGCGAATGTGGATGTTGGGGTTGTTGGATTGTGGCCAACTCAAAGGATGTGCGCCCAGTGGATTCACTCCATTGCAAGTTATAAGAAAATTGTGCCATATCTAGGAGCCTTGCCCAGTCCTTTTGATGCGCACTCACATAGTGTCTTAAGTAGCACTCCAATAAGGCATTGACGCACTCTATCTGGCAACCTCTCTGTGGGTGGAAACTAGTGGAGAAGTCCAGATCCGAGTATATCGAACAACTCCCTCCAAAAGTTTCCAGTGAAGTGGGGGTCTCGATCACTGATAATATGTTTTGGCAATCCCCAATACTTTACCACGTTCTTAAAGAATAGCTTGGCAACCTCTTTTGTGGTGCAAGCAGTTGTGGCGGGCATGAAGGTAGCATACTTCGAGAATCTGTCCACCACGACCATGATCGTCCCATACCCTTCAGATTTTGGCAAATGAGTGATGAAGTCCATGGTCACACTCTCCCATGGACGATCCGCTACGAGTAGTGTCTCCAACAATCCTCCAGGTGGTAGTTGCTCCACTTTGTCTTGTTGGCACACAATACATTTATGTACATACCACTCAATGTTGTCTCACATGTGTGGCCAATAATAGATCGCCTTGATAAATTCCCTTATGTAACGCTGTCTAAGATGCCAATCCCATAACATGCCATGGCTTTCCTTTATGATCTACCGCCTGATGGCCCCAAACTTCGGCACGTGAAACCTTCGATCGACAGTGATCAATAGTCTGTCTTCAACCTAGAAGCGACTTGTCTTTCCTTGGGCAGCTAATTCCATAAGTCTCTTCGCCTCTAGATCATGTTGCATTCCATCCTTGATATCATCTTGGAGGTAATAGTGAGTTGTAGTGATGGCAGTAAGATCAGCCTTTCTAATTATTGCATCAGCCACTACATTAGCCCTGCCTGGCTTGTACTCTAGCACATAATTGAACTCAGCTAGGATGTCTGTCACAACCCAGGGGTACAACCTAGACGTAACATGGCATACAAGACCCCGAGAGGCCTCATATAAGCCACTTTGCTTTCATAACATAAGATAATAGAAATGAGCGGAAATTTAAAACATTTTTTATCAACAACATCAAAGTTTCATAACAAAAGGCGGAAGTCTATTACACTTTGTCTTAAACCATCTACAACATAAATATCTTGGGACACAGCCCATACAATAATGTTAGAAACATAAAATAAAAGAGCATAAGAGAAATGGTGGCCAAATCGTCGAATGCTACGAGGACTCACCAATCTTCAAGTCTTGCTCTACTAAGATCCTAGCCACGGGGATGAGAGTCGAGATCGCCGAACCCTACATTTGGATAAGAAATGTAGAAAAGAGTATGCATTAGTACAAATATGTACTAAATATGATAGCTAGCATAAACATCAACATAAACATAAAAGTTAGACAATAAAGGTCATAAGGCATAATCAATGCACATAATAGATCATTTCAACATGAAAGGAATACTTCTTGAAGTAACCTCAATTCAAGCTTACTCATCATGGAAGGCACCTCAAGCAACAATCCATGCTCATCATACATCATAACATAGTCTAGCTTATCTTTTATAGACATGAGGAATCACCTCTTTTCTATAAAGGAACATGGGTAGTCGCCGCTAGTCCTTATAAACATAGGGATCATGGGTACTCGCCTCTAGTCCAACCTAGCATATGGATCATGGGTATTCGCCTCTGTCCAACATAACATATGGATCATGGGTATTCGCCTTTTATCCAACAACATGTGACATGGGTATTCGCCTCTTGTCATTCTATAAGGATCATGAGTACTCACCTCTTGACCAAATCATATCTTAATAATATGGGGAGTCTCCTCTTGTTCAACTTTAAGTAATAAGGGTAATCACCTCATTATTCAACTTCATGGAATAGGGATAATCGCCTCATATCCATCTCATTTGGAGGTCATGGGTAATGGCCTCTAGCCTCATTAATATCTTAGTCATTAGCATTAGATTCATTTTAGGTGAACAATCCTTTCAACCTAGAATCATTCAATGTGAGAAACCCTTTCACATTCATAACATAAGCAATTCATGTGGGAACTATCTCTTCCACAACAATCACATTAATAATCAACAATTGACAACATAAGCTTTACTCTCAAAGCACTATATCGTATAGTCATTCTATATGCTCATCTCAAGCAATTCAGTATCATAATAATCTTATAAGCTTCAATCTCAAAGCAATTCTAATCATGATTCATCGTATAAGCTTCAATTCTAATGTATCTCATTAATCCTAGATTGAATACATCTAAACCCAAAAATTCTCCTTTCATGGCATAAAACCCATTTACATCACTTTCATCTTCTAGACATGGATTAGGCATGGGTACATGTAAATTCATCCTAAAAATGTGTATTCCTATCAATTCAATCATAAACAATCATAACTCAATCAATTGGATCAACATTCATCGATACCCACAACATTGGAAGAAAACCCTAACTGAAATTTGGGAATTTCATCTTCTCACTTGGGGATTCTTAGGGACTCCATGGATGAAAAGACATCATACCTTGATTACAAAGCCCACAAATGCTTGTGGAATGGAGACTTGACCTTGATCCTAGCTGCAACTCTTTCTTTTTCTCCATGTTCTAGAGAGAGAAATATTTGAGAGGAAGACTTTGGGATTTATTTTGGGTTTTGGAAATAATAACTTGAATTGGTGAGTTTTGGGGTTAAAATGACTTATATAGGGGTCTTATACTTGGGTAAAACGACGTAGTATAGGAACTAATTAATTAGGAAAAGACCTAACTACCCTTGGACTTAATTATCGGATGTCACTGACCTACCAACCACGGACCCCATCCGATGGACCGTGGTCTGACCTACGGTCCGTCTTGGTGGACAGTCACTGGTGGTCAGAAACCAGGATCTTGGGGCTTCGAACCATGAACCCTCAACCACGGATCGTGGTCTTACCAATGGTCCATTGGTCAGGCCGTGGTTCTTGGCCCTTAGGCCATTGCTAGGCTGCCCAACCATAGACCACACCTATGTTCCGTGGTCCCTTCCTCGGGCCGTGGGTGGCCGGCGTGGGTTGGACCTACAAATTTCTAGGAATTGGTTGCATTTCCCTTTTTTAGATACAGGGTGTTACAATATCTCCTCCTTGGGGCCATTCGTCCTTGAATGAGATTCAAGCCAGTTTTAAAAGAGTAGGAGAGGAACTAACAACCCAACCAAAAATGCAATGCATTTAACCAAAGAGGAACTATCGACTCCAAGCTAGAACGTTCTCAAAACATCATAAGAGGGGTGAAACTAACTCTATCAGCCCATCATGCATGCAATGCACATATATAAGGAGGAAACATCAATTCCAAGCTAAACATACTTAAATGCATCATATGGAATTAGAAACTACATATAGCAACCCAATATGCATGAAATTTCAAAATTTACTCATGTCCAAGGAGGAACTACCTTCTCCAAGCTAAAAGCATCCCCAACACAATCTCATGGAGCCTCTATGCAATTCATTCTAAAAAAACACAGCTAAAGAATGTTCATCAATTCATTTCATGAATTCTAAAGGAAACTCATACTCAATTCACTACAACATGAGAAAAATCAATCATATAAACTTATTTTTCCTTTAAAACACAACTTTTCATGAACATGCATAGCATAAGGAAATCATGGGAAAATCAAAACACACATGACTTCAAACAAGGAGTAAACCATGAGAAACTCATTACCTCAAGCTAGAGTATGAGTAGAAGGAAAAATATGAGGATATCAGGACATCATATCGGCTTCGGCCTCCCAAGTAGCACCTTCAACTAAATGATTCCTCCATAATACCTTCACGGAAGCAACTTTCTTGTATCTCAACTTCTTAATATCCCGGTCTAGAATCTCAATTGGAACTTCTTAATAAGAAAGACTTTCATCAACTCCCAAACCTTTTAGGGGAACTATGGATGTCGGATCTCCAACACACTTCTTAAGCATATAGACATGGAAAACCAGATGCACCATTGCCAAATCATTAGGCAAATCAAGCGCATTATAAACCTTACCAAATTTTTTTATATGGGCCTACATTTTGGGGACTAAGCTTCTCTTTCTTCCCAAATCTCATCACACCCTTCATGGGTGAGATTTTCAAGTAGACCCAATCACTAACCTCAAACACAATGTCTGTTTTTCTAACATCGGCATAGGAATTTTGTCGACTGTGGGTTGGTCTCAACCTCTCTCTAATAAGTCGGACTTTCTCCATATCCTCATGAACTAATTAGGGTCCTATCAAGGCAATTTCATCCACCTCAAACCATCCTATAGGAGATCTACCCCTCCTACCATAAAGAGCTTCAAAAGGAGCCATACTAATACTAGAATGATAGCTATTATTATAAGTAAACTCAATCAATGGCAAGTGGTCATCCCAATTTCCCTTTAAATTGATGACATATGCTCTTAACATATCCTCTAAAGTTTGGATTGCTTGCTCCACTTGCCCATAGTTTTGGGTGAAAAGTCGTGCTAAGCTTCACTTTAGTGCCAAGACCCTTTTAGAATGACTTCTAAAATTGGGGACTAAACTAAGTACCTTTATTAGAGATAATGGACAAGGGTACCCCGTACAACCTTACCATTTCCCTCAAATATAACATAGCATAGTCTTCCGCATAAGAAACTTTGACGGGAATAAAATGGGCCGATTTTGTCATTCGGTCTACAATGACCCAAATCGAATCATATTGTCATTGAGTACGAGGCTACCTCACTATAAAGTCTATATTCAAGTCTTCCCACTTCCAGGTAGGAATACTAATTCCTTGGGATAAACCTCCTGGTTTCTGATGCTCAACTTTCACTTGTTGGCAATTTGGACACTTAGCCACAACTCCTACAATATCCTTCTATATCCCATTCCACCAATAGACCTCCCGCAAATCATGGTACATCTTGGTGGCTCATAGGCGAATGGAATAACGAGAACTATAGGCTTCTGTCAAGATCTGTTCCCTTAAATCATCAACATTCGAAACACATAATTGACCTTGATATCTAAATACATCAGCTCCCCCTTGGGAGAAAGCCTCAACAGACTTCTTGAGCACCGCTTATTTCAATTCTACTAAAGTTAGATCAAGACATTACTTAGCCTTCACCTCACTCACAAAAGACGATTTGGAACCATTGTGAACCATAACACTACCCTTAGTAGAGTCCATCAATCGAACACCCAAATGGGCCAATCTATGTACATCTTGTATCAATTCTTTCTTATCATCTTCAATATGAGCAACACTACCCATAGAGAACCTACTAAGATCATACTACTACATTCTCCTTACCATGGTGATAGAGAACACTCATATCATAATCTTTAAATAACTCAAGCCATCTTCTTTGGCGAAGATTTAGATCTTTCTGATTAAACACATATTGCAAGCTCTTTTTATCGGTGGACACATCTACATACACACCATACAAGTAGTGCCTCCATATCTTTAAGGAAAAAACCACCATCACTAATTCAAGATCATGGGTTGGATAATTCTTCTCATGAACCTTAAGTTGTCTTGAAGCATAGGTAATAGATTTACCATTCTGCATAAGTACACATCCCAACCCAATTCTTGAGGTATCATAATACACCACAAAACCATCCGTCCCTTCTGGTAAAGTCAACACCAGAGTAAGTCTATCTTTCAACTCTTGGACACTCTTCTCACATAATTCGGACCATACAAACTTAGCCTCTTTTGAATCAAAGCCATTAATAGAGAGGCAATAGAAGAAAACCCCTCAACAAACCGTCGGTAATAATCGGCCAAATCCAAGAAACTTCTAATGTTCGAAGGTGATAGAGGTCTAGGACAACTCTGGACCGCATCCGTCTTCTTAGAATCTACCTCAATACCCTTACTTAAAACAATATGACCAAGTAAAGCTATGGACCTTAGCCAAAACTCACACTTGCTAAACTTTGCAAATAGTTGTTGTTCCTTAAGGATTTGCAACACAATCCTCAAATGATTAATTTGGCCATCCTCACTCCTTGAATAGATCAAAATATCATCATTGAACAGAATTACGAACATGTCAAGGTATTGTCTAAACACCCTATACATCAAATCTATAAATGTCGTCGGAGCGTTAGTCAAGCCGAACGACATCACCAAAAACTCATAATGACCATATCGGGTTCTAAAAGTCATTTTTGGAATATCATCCTCTTTCAACCTCAATTAGAGATAACCCGACCTAAGGTCTATCTTGGAGAAGTAACTTGCACCTTGGAGTTGGTCAAACAAATCATCTATCCTCAGAAGAGGATACTTGTTCTTAATTGTCACCTTATTCAATTGCCGATAGTCAATCCACATTCGGAATGAACCATCCATCTTCCTAACAAACAAAACTAGAGCACCTCATGGAGAGATACTAGGTCGGATGAAACCCTTATCCAACAAATCTTTCAATTGTTCCTTTAACTCATTTAGTTCTACTGGAGCCATTATATAAGGATGAATAGAAATAGGTTGAGTATCAGGGAGAAGGTCAATACCAAAATCTATTTCCCTTTCTAGAGAAATATCGGGTAAATCATCTGGGAACACTTCTAGATATTCATTAACAACGGGGACCGACTCAAGATTAGGGGTTTTAGAATCCATATCCCTCACCCTAACTAAATGGTACAAGAAACCCTTGGAAATCATCTTTCTGGATTTAAGATAAGAAATAAACCGACCTCTTGGCATAGAATTTTTGCCCCTTCCACTCTAGAACTGGCTCATTCTGGAACTAAAACTTGACTACTCGGGTTCTACAATCAATAGAAGCATAGCAAGTGTGTAACCAATTCATCCCAAGGATTACATCAAAATCTAGCATATCAAGATCTACCAAGTCAACTAGAGTAACTTTATGGGATAAGAAGATGGGACACTTTCTATAAACTCTTTCCCCCAACACAGAATCACCAACAGGAGTAGAGATATGAATAAGATCTAACAACACATCGGAGAGAACATCAAATCTCATAGCCACATATGGTGTCACAAAAGACAAAGTAGCACCAAGATCAAGTAAATCATATACATCAATTTGGAAAACATTCAACATACCGGTAACCACATCAGGAGAACCCTCTTGTTCACCTCGAGTCTTAAGAGCATAAAACCTATTTTGCTTAGGAGCATTCGAACCCAAACTACTTGGACCGGATAAAGGATATGGTTGAGCCCTACGAAGATTATCTCCCTCATTCTTAGCAACCGAAGGACAATCCCTTATCTTGTGATCCATTTTATCACAACCAAAACAAGCATTGGAACCCGCTAGACATTTGCCTTCATGCTTTGTGCAACACTTAGTATAATTAGGCAAAGACGACCCCTTACCACCTCCTTGAGTCTTTGGGTTAGACACCCTTTCATTGTTCAACCTTGGGGGAGCCTTAGAAGAAACTTGCCCATAAAGCCTTTGTTGAAACACTGAACGACCACAAACACCAGACCTAGAGAATTAATAGTTACCATCATACGTTCTTGCCCTCTTTGTTTCTCTAGACCTCTCTTTGAGATTTTACTCTTCAATTTGTTGGGAATGGACCATGAGACGATAAATATCCATGCCATGGACAAGCATAGCCGTACGACACTCTTTTACAACCAATTTGGACACACTCGAAACAAACCTTGCTCATCCTTGCCCTAGAGTCGGCAACTATAAAAGGAGCATACTTAGACAATTGAGTGAATCTCAAGGTATATTGTTTCACACTCAAATTCCTTCGTCAAAGATTAATGAACTCAAGAACTTTAGCCTCCCTCATCTCAAGAGGAAAGAACCTATCAAGAAAAGCGGACTTAAGACTTTCCCATTCAAGGAGACCCGCAACTACCAATCTTGCCTCTTTCCATTGGTTGAACCAAATTTTAGTAACCCCCTTAAGTTAATAAGTGGCCAATTCTGCCTTCTCCATCGAAGTCACTACCATGATAGCCAACACCTTATAGACCTCATCAATAAACTTATGAGGATCTTTCTCAACCTTAGAACCATAAATTTTTGGAGGATTCATCCTTGTGAAGTCCCTCCCTCTTGATGTTGCCATACCCATATTTGGGTTCACGGGGTTCACAACCTCCCTATTGGCTTGGGTCATCACGGCTTGAGCCAGCACTTGAAAATCCGTTCTAAACTCCGCATTAGTCACTTGGTCGGCCAAAGGGTCAATCGGAGCTTGAGTAGCTTGGGGAGCTTGAGGAGGAGCTCCTTGGTTAATCTCTTCTCCCTCGGTCCTTCTAGCAAAAGCTCTTCTAGTAGTCATATCTTGTAGACCATCAGGTAAGGATTAGGAGAAAGACCTTATAGAGTTAAACTCCATCGCACGACTTAAAGAAATGAAGAAGTGAAGTTTATAGGCATCTAATAACTTCTTATTCCTAAATGTGGCGCGCTTCACACTTATGAATAAGACTCTACTATATGTGGTTTTGAAACACCCTAGAACCATTCTAAACCTTGTGCTCTGATATTAAGTTTGTCACGACCCAGGGGTACACCCTAGATGTAACATGGCATACAAAATCTCGAGAGGCCTCATATAAGCCACTTAGCTTTTATAACATAAGATAATAGAAATGAGCGGAAATTTAAAACATTATTTTCAACAACATCAAAGTTTTATAACAAAAAGTGGAAGTCTATTAGACTTTGTCTCAAACCATCTACAACATGAATATCTTGGGACACATCCCATACAATAATGTTCGAAACATAAAATGAAAGAACATAAGAGAAATGGTGGCCAAATCCTCAAATGGTATGAGGATTCACCAATCTTCAAGTCTTGCTCTACAATGATCCTAGCCACGGGGATGAGAGTAGAGATCGCCAGAGCCTACTTTTGGATAAGAAATATAGGAAAGACTATGCGTTAGTACAAACATGTACTAAATATGATAGCTAGCATAAACATCAACATAAATATAAGAGTTAGACATTTAAGGCCATAAGGGATAATCAATGCACATAATAGATCATGTCAACATAAAAGGAATACTTCTTGAAGTAACCTTAGTTCAACTTTACTCATCATGGAAGGCACCTCAAGCAACAATCCACGCTCATTCTACATCATAATATAGTCTAGATTATCTTTTATAGACATGGGGAATCACCTCTTTGCCTTACTATAAAGGAACATAGGTAGTCTCCGCTAGTCCTTCTAAACATATGAATCATGGGTACTCTTCTCTAGTCCAACCTAACATATGGATCATGGGTATTCACCTCTTGTCCAACATACCATATGGATCGTGGGTATTCGCCTCTTATCCAACAACATGTGACATGGGTATTCACCTCTTTTCGTTCTATAAGGATCATGGGTACTCGCCTCTTGACCAAATCATATCTTAAGAACATAGGGAGTCGCCTCTTGTTCAACTTTAAGGAAAAAGGGTAATCACCTCTTTGTTCTAATTCATGGAATATGGGTAATCGCCTCAGATCCATCTCATTTGGAGGTCATGGTTAATCGCCTCTAGCCTTATCAATATCTTAGTCATTAGGATTAGATTCATTTTAGGTGAACAATGCTTTCAACCTAGAATCATTCAATATGAGAAAACCTTTCACATTCATAACATAAGCAATTCATGTGGAAACTATCTCTTCCACAACAATCACATCAATAATCAACAATTGACAACATAAGCTTTACTCTCAAAGCACTATATCTCATAGTCATTCTATATGCTCAATCTCAAGCAATTCAATATCATAATCATCTCATAAGCTTCAATCTCAAAGAAATCCTAATCATGATTCATCATATAAGCTTCAATTCTAATCTATCTCATTAATCCTTGATTTAATACATCTAAACCCACAAATTCTCCTTTCATGACATAAAACCCTTTACATCACTTTCATCTTTCTAGACATGGGTTAGGCATGGGTACATGTAAATTCATCCTAAAAACATGTATTTCTATCAATTCAATCATAAACAATCATAACTCAATCAATTGGATCAACATTCATCAATGCCCATAATATTGGAAGAAAACCCTAACTCAAATTGGGGAATTTCATCTTCTTAATTGGGACTCTTAGGGAATACATGGATGAAAATTCATCATACCTTGATTACAAAGCCCACAAATTCTTGACGAATGGATACTTGACCTTAATCCTAGCTCCAACTCTTTCTTCTTCTTCAAGTTCTAGAGAGAGAAATATTTGAGAGGAAGACTTTGGGATTTCTTTTGGGTTTTGGAAATAATGACTTGAATGGTTGAATTTTGGGGTTAAAATGACTTATGTAGGGCTCCTATTCTTTGGTAAAATGACGTAGTATAGGAATTAATTAATTAGTAAAAGATCAAACTGTCCTTGGATTTAAACGTCGGCTGTCACCGACCTACCAACAACGTACCCTAGTTGACGGACCATGGTCTGACCTACAGTCCGTCTTGGTGGACCGTCATTGGTGGTCAGAAACTAGGATCTTGGGGCTTCGAAACATGGTCCCCCAACAACGGACTGTGGTCTGACCAATGGTTTGTTGGTCAAGCCATGGTTCTTGGCCCTTAGACCACTACTAGGCTACCCAATCATGGACCACACCTATGGTCCTTGGTCCCTTCCACAGGAAATGGGTGGCCAGAGTGCGTTGCACCTGTAAATGTTTTGAAATTGGTTTCATTTCCCTTTTTCGGATACGGGGTGTTACAAAGTCTTGCCACCTAGCTTGCTTCAGGTGAGCTTCTTCTGCGATTTGACGTAGCTAGTGGCCACATTTTCTATTTTGACAATGAACTTGGAGCCTAGTAAGTATTTTCTCCATGTGTTTAGGCAATGCACTATGACCGTCATATGTTTTTTCCTTCATAGTGTACTGTCGTTCGATTTTGTTCAGATTGTGGTTCTCAAATGCAATTGGGTGTCTATATTGAATTAAGATTCCCCAATTGCAAAGTCTGAGGCATCCATGTGCTCTTCAAATATGTTTGAGAAATCAAGTACCATCACGACCAACTCTTCAATCACAGCGACCTTGAGACCTTCGAACATCTTTTGACACTCCACGCTCCAAACCCATGACTTATTATTCTTCAGTAGCTCGGTATAACACCTTGGGCTTCAAAAATATGAAATTTAGTTAATGAGGAAGTCCATACGCCTAAAAAAGGTCACAGACCCTTCATAAGACCCTAAACGGTTTGTTTAAGGCCCCACTGGTCTTTTAAGGGAAGTGGACTGGCCGTTTAGGGCTACCAGGATTCAGGGTTACCTGAACGGCTCCCTAAACGGCTAGTATAAGGATTCATAGACCATTTACGGAAAGTTCCAAGCCGTCCAGGGCTGCCTGACCTTGGGGTCACCTAGACAAAACCCTAAATGGCCTATGAAGCTTTGTACGATCCATTTAGGGTGACCCATTAGTTTTTAGTCAAGGACATTTTGGTCTTTCCTTATGTGTTTCGTACCTAAACTTCATCATTTTAACCCCTAATTCAAGACCTTATAAGTGAATTAAGTCCTAAAACTACCCATTCTAAATAATTCATCTAATTCCTAAATTTCCCTCCAAGATCACCCCCAAATTTTTCTCAAGAGCTAAAGCAGAAAAAGCTAAGGTTTGGTTTCAAGAACTTCAATTAACCATAGATTATGAGCATTACTTACTAAGGTATGTTAGTATTTACCTACAGAGTCCTTTCCTCCATAAATTTCCTAAATTTTTCAAATTTTACAAGTTATATTCTTAATATAAAAGTTAGGGTTTTATTCAATCTTCACAGGTTCTTTCCAATTATGATTTATTTACTTGTTTTGTATCTTCTAATCCATGAATTGAATGTATTTACATGATTTACAGTTGAATTCATATGAACCCATGCATGATCCATGATTTTTAGACTGTGAACTCATGATGAAGCTTATGAACTATGAAAGATGAATTTATGAAGATATGCATACTTTTATGAAGTTGATGTACATGATTGGAGGATGCTTTGAGAGTAAAGTATCAACATTGTTGTTATGAAAGGTTTTCTCACATAAGGATTCATAAGTTTGAAAGGTTTTCTCACCTAAGTTTGAATTATGTTTTAGGATCTATTCTAAATGAACTCTAGCTTGGATTGATTCTTTAAATGTGCCCTTCCATGGATGATGAAATGAATATGGTTTAATGACTATTATGTGGGATTTATACTTATTAAGAGGATATTGAGATGAAGGCACTCCTGTTAGAAAAGGTTAGGTCTCTAGTAGCAATCTTCTTATCCAATAACTATGTTCCACCATAGGTTTTTTCTCAGATAGACACTAGCTAGTGGATCCCCTTAGCATAGACTCATGGTTCTTTCCTTGGCAAGTAAGGACGTCCCTTTTTGTGGACAAACACTAGATTCCATGTTATAACTCATGTGGTCTATGGCGGTTATATCATAAAATTCCCACAATAATGAACTAAGGTTACTTTATGAAAGTATCTCACAAGTGTTTTGAAGATGTTAAGCTTGCATTACCGTGATTATGAATTATGTTTTCTAACCCTTTTATCTTATGATTTAGCTTGGTTATTGCATGTCATGTAGAGTCCTTTTAGCATGATTTCATAAATCTTATGCATTACAATCATACTTAGTACATTCTATGTACTAATGCATACTTGTGCCTACATTGTTTCACCAATGTAGGGTTTGACGCTCCTACCTCTCACACTTGTGGCTAGTTGATCCGTATGGTGCTTCAAGATTGGTGAGTTCTTAGGTTCCAAGGACCAAGTGACTTTTATA
Source organism: Solanum acaule (assembly GCA_036250505.1). Lineage (NCBI taxonomy): Eukaryota > Viridiplantae > Streptophyta > Magnoliopsida > Solanales > Solanaceae > Solanum > Solanum acaule. The sequence goes on from JAJOOR010009883.1 coordinate 21,945, forward strand.
GCTTTATATCATTTCAGTTTTTAGACTTTGTACGTGGTGTATGGGTTACGTCCCAACCCCTTCTTTTGATGTAGTAGATGGTTTATTGAGACTTAGGTTAGACTTTCACTTTTATGATATAATATTTTTTATCTGAAATCTTTATTTCTATTAGCTTGTATGATGCATGATAAATGGCTAGTGTAGAGCCTCTAAGGGTTCTATACATCATGTTACACCTAGGATATACTTTGGGTCGTGAAAAACTTGGTATTAAAAGCACAAGGTTTAGAAAGGTCTTAGGATGTCTCACAAGCCACGTTGAGTAGAGTCTTGTTCGTAAGTGTGAAGAGCAGCACATATATGAATAAGAGGCTATAAGATGTTTATGAAACTTCACTTTTTTCATCAATCTAAAGTCGTGCGATGGAGTATAAGTCTACATGTCTCTCTCCTAATCTTTTTCTGATGCTTTTTAGGATATGGCCCCTTGAAGAGCATACATTAGAAGGAATGCAGCTGAGAATGTGGTACAAGAAAATCCTCAAGATCCTTAAGAAGATCTTCGAGTTCTGGTGAACCCTTTGGTCGAACAAGTGACTAATGCAAAGTTTTGAGCTGTTTTTCAAGTGTTGGCTCAAGCCAATAGAGAGGTTGTAGTCCCCGTGAACCCAAATATTGGTATGACAACAACTAGAGTGAGGAACTTCACTAGAATGAGTCCCCAAGATTTTCATGGTTATAAGGTTGAGGAAGATACTCAAGAGTTCATTGATGAGGTGTACACGGTTTCTACTATCATGGGAGTGGTGCTGGTGGAAAAGGCAGAATTGGGTACTTATCAACTTTAAGGTGTTGCTGAAGTTTGGTTCAACTAATGGAAGGAAGAGAATGTGGTTGATGCAGTTCCTCTTGATTGGGAAAAATTCAAAGTTATTTTCCTTGGTAGGTTGTTTCCCCTTGAGATGAGGGAGGCCAAAGTTCTTGAGTTCATCAACATTCATCAAGGAAACATGAGTGTGAAAGAGTATGCTTTGAAATTCACACAATTGTCCAAATATGATCCTTCTATGGTGGCCGACTCTAGGGAAATGATGAGTAAGTTTGTTTTAGGTGTGTCTGAAATGGTGGTTATGGAATGTTGTACAACCATACTCATTAGAGAAATTGATATCTCTTGTTTAATGACACATGCTCAACAAATAGAAGAGGAGAAACTTAAGGAGAGATGTAGGGAGGCAAAGAGAGCAAAGCCTAGTGGTTCGGGTTTCAAGTGCTCCAAAGCAAATATGCACTTCAAACTCGACATGAGCAAGAGGGTTCTCCCAATGTTGGTTAGCGATATGTTGAAAGTAATTCATCTCGTTGTATATGGTTTGCTTGATCTCGGTGCTATTTTTTTGTGACACCATATGTGTCTATGCGATTTAATGTTTTTTCGGATGTGTTGTTAGACTCTTTTTCTGTCTCTACTCCTATTGGTGAATATATTGTGGATAAGAGAGTCTATAGTTATTGTCCCGTCTCCTTATCCCATAGAGTCACTTCACGTTGATTAGGTAAAGCTTGATATGTCAGATTTCTATGTCATTCTTTGTATGGATTAGATCCATTCTTATTCTGCTTCTATTGATTGTAGAACCCGAGTGGTTAAGTTACAATTTACAGATGAGCCCGTCCTTGAGTGGAAAGGGGATAATTATATTCCTAAAGGTTAGTATTTATTTGTCTTAAAGCTATAAAAATAATCTCTAAGGGTTGCATATAACATCTTGTTTGGGTTAGGGATACAGATTCTGGAACCCCTATTATTTAGTTAGTCCCTGTTGTAAATGAGTTTCCAGAAGTGTTCCCAAATTATCTACCCGGTATTCCTCCCAAAGGGAAGTAGACTTCAGTATTGATTTTCTCATAGATACACAACCTATTTCTATTCCTCCTTACCGTATGGCTCCAGCAGAACTTAAGGAATTAAAGAAGCAACAGAAAGATTTGTTAGATAAGGGTTAGGGTGCTCCAGTTTTGTTTATTCATAAGTAAGATGGTTCACTTCGCATGTGCATTGACTACTAGAAATTGAACAAGATTACCATGAAGAATAAGTATCCTTTTCCAAGGATCGATGATTTGTTTGATCAACTCTAAGGAGCGAGTTAGTTATCTATGATTGACCTCCGGCCGGGTTATCACCAATTAAGGGTGAAGTAAGATGACATTCCGAAGAGGGATTTTTGATCTAAGTATGGTCATTTTGATTTTTTTGTAATGTCATTTGGTTTGACCAATACTCGTGCGGCATTCATGGATTTGATGAATAGAGTGTTTAGACAATATCTTGACATGTTTGTGATTGTGTTTATCGATGACATCTCGATTTACTCAAGGAGTGAGGATGAGCATGCTAATCATTTGAGGATTGTGTTGCAAGTCCTAAAGAACCAACAACTACTTGCAAGTTTAGTAAATGCGAGTTATTGTTGAGATCCGTGGCTTTTCTTGGTCACATTATTTTCGGTGAGGGTATTGAGTGTAATACCCTGTAACTTAAAATACATTTGCTACTTGTAAACACCAATGCATAGGTGTGATATCGAAGGAATATATCGTTGAAAATAGTTAAGTATACCATGTAGCCCTTATATTAAATCATTTGAAGGTTAAAAAAAGGTTTAGGCCAAAGAGATAATTAAAGAAAAGATTCAAAGTTTAAAGCTTCGTTGTGGAGGAATAGTACAAATGATCTAATTATCATCTTAATTTAAACGAGCAAATCCCCAAGTATATATGGATTTATAAGGCCTAAAATCTATCAAATGAAAGGTATTTTAGTCTAGTTTATAGAAAAACAAACCTCTCATTAATACAACTTCGAAGGAGAAAGTTATGTTTATTCTATGACAAACGCACACACTACCCAATCACCGCAGGACGTGTGTCACTTTAGATAAAGTCGGCCAAACTTATTATTTTTATATTAGAAGTTTGGGATTTATTTTCCCATATCCTCCAAAACGTTTAAGGACTTGTTTCAAGTTATTTCATCAATTATTGCTCATCTCCAATCCTCCCAAGCTTAAGGTAAGTTGATTTCTTTAATAATCAAGTGTGTTCCTCCCCATAGACCTATAGATACACTTAGCCAAGTATTTTCTTGAAGGAAAAGGGTGTTGTTCTTGAAGAATAGAAAGGGCATGAACTGAATTTTTTTGGATATAGAGATATGACTCATCTTCTGTCTCCTTAAATAGTATTGTAAGGATGCTTTAAGTATAAATTACAGATAGGACTCACGGGACGGTGATAGGAAGTCGTGAGTCCATGTTTTACACATTGTAGTTGAAGTTCTTGGTGAGGATGAAGTTTGTAGAAAGTTTTGTTGGGTGTTGTTTCGACCAAATGAGGGGTTGATGGTATTGTATTGGGGAAGTACGTTGGTTATGATAAAACGAAAGTCTAGGCACATAAAACAAAACTCTTGTGGTTCTTGAAAATTTGTCGCTCGTCAAGTGTTTGATGAAATGCCTAAATGACTTAACAATAGGTAGTAGATGTTTGTATGAGCTCCTATTATTTTCATTGATTGCAGTAGTTCTCTACCAACTTAAACTATGAGCTTATAAGGGAATTTGATGTCATTCATGAAAAACGCATGGGATGATGTTGGAAGCCATAAGTTTGACTTTATATGTTGATGGTGGATGATTAAGAGAGGCGGGTTCTTTATGGTTAAAGGATTGAGAAGTAATATTGAACACATATATAAGTCATGAGCCCATTTAGATAGTAGAGAAAGACAAGGGTGTGGCGATACGTCATTTATCTATAGTAATGGTTGAGCTTGTCGCTCGTGAACTATTATGGTCTTTTCAGTCTTGGTTTGCTTTTTGATTAGCTTCTCATAGTGTTCTTTTATGGTATTATGTTATAGATAAAGTTGTCAGCAAAGGAGTTTGACGACACGATGTGAGATAGTAAGTCCCAAAGTAAGGTATGTAAAGCTAAAACCTCTTTCGCAATTAAAGCACGATCTGAAGTCACATCTTTTTCCGATAAATGTCATCACAGATAAAATGATACTTGAAAGCAAGTTATCCTATTGTATAAGCCCTCTCATGTTGGATTCCTAAACCTATAGAGTTATAGTAGTCATATGTTTCACATAACTATATGTGTCTTCAGTTGAAACTCTTAGAAGATAGATGGTATACATGTTGGATAAATTTAAAGGAAGAAGTTGGCTACTGACTATTCATGGATATATAGGTAACAAGATATATGATTACTAAGCTAAAGAAAGTAATTGCAAAATTGTATCGCGAGTGGTATGCTTTATGAGTTAATTGTTATACGTCTTTACATGCAAATGAGATTATAGCCTACTCTACAGCGTGGGGTGGGTATTTTTAGGGCCACTACATGTGATGCTATTCTTTGCACTACCATCATGGATTCCCCTGACTGATACAGGCCTGTGGGTAGACCATACAGGAGCCCTGGGGGGCGTACCTTGATAAACCTCGTTACCTAGAGTATGAGATTTTACAGATAGTTGTGACAGTGGCCTAATATGCCATACATGGTTCACTAATCACAAATAGTAAGCCATAAAGTGACTCCTTAGTTTTACAAGGAGAAGGGAAGCCATATTACGAAGTAAAGGTAAAATTTGATCCTCTCAAATTACACCTCCCTAAAGAAGCATAAGCGATCGTTATCAAGTAAAGAACCCAACTTGTAGGTTGGGGTCGATCCCACGAGGAAAATGGTTTAGACTTAACTTTAACCTACACTTATATTCATTTAGTCAAATTACTTCCAGAAACAAGTAATTAAAAAGGGGGGATTTGTGAAATAATTGTAAGAATTCAATAAGTAATCAAAAAACAAAAGTCAATTTTGGTTGTTATCAAGATGAGAGAATTAACTAGGGTATACGTGTTCACCACAATCTCATAACTCAGTAATCCTAGTAATAGCAATCCTTTCCTAGTGTATTACATGCAAAGTGATAAGTTAGGTATCTCTGAATCCTTTGTCTGGCATCTAGAGAAGTTCACCCCGCACCTTTGTCCGGCTACGTGTGTATAATTTACTAACCCTTACCTTTACTTCATATTAGACATCATAATCGATGTTTGGCTTAGTTATTACTTCGCACCAATCGACACTAGCCTATTAGATAATATCATACTAAATCTATGTTGATAATTCTTTTCTCGTTAATTACCTCCTTGGTCTGGCAAGTAGTAACGAGGCAAGTTCTAAAATTGGCCACCGTTAAAAAGACTTCCAAACGAAAGAATTATCAATGCATGCAAAATACTAGTCAAGAATTGCTTATTTACTATTCATTCTTTGTTAATCGCTCATGGATCCCACAACCCTAGTTGTGGAGATTAGTTACCCATAATCATATGAACACAATTCATTGCTTTAGATGAAAGAATTATGAACTTACATAGTTGAGAAAAATAAACCCAAAAATTCAACTTCAATTGTAAACCAAATCTTCAAAACTAACTTTTAGAAATCAAGAATTGCTAGGGTTGCAAAATTAATTCCCAAGTCACAAAGTAAAACAAAAGTAATAAAGTCTAACCCCTAAAAACGAGGTTTACATGCCCTAATTATAGAAAACAAGTCCTAAATTAAAAGGGAAACAAATTAAGGAAAGTTTGTTCAGGCACACGTCTTCATTCCACGAGACTGACTCACAAACCGTCAATGGATCTACTGTCCGTGAGTCCCTTCCATCAGCCAGGACTTAGAAAATATTTCAACTTCCAAAAATCAGCTTCTCTGAAGCAAACAACGGAACTGCAGTAAGGACCTTAGATCGATCTACGGTCCATCAATCCCCTTCCGTTGCTCCACACTTAGAATCTTCAAAAATCAGGTACTGGAACCCTCGCAATATCAATCTACAGATCAACAGTACGGTCCGTAGATCAATCTACAGACCGTCAATGGCCACCGTGGTTCCACACTTGGTCAGATTTCCTTGATTTGTCTTCCATGCCTTGCCTGCTGATCTACGGCCATCACCTACGGAGCGTCAATGGACCTACGGTCCGTAGATCACCTCCGTAGATGTCCTTTTCTGCAGTTCTTTCAGCTGTCTCTTTACTTCCACTCCTGAACATCTTTCCTGCAAAATCTGATATAAACACATAAAAACCAATACAAAAAGTCCCTAGAAGCACACAAATTGTAAGTGAAATGTATTAGAAATACCGTAACTTCACGGTATATCAACACCCTCAACTTAAATTCGTTGTTTGTTCTCAAGCGACACACTAAGACTCTAAATGACACTTGTATAGAAGCAAGCATTTCAAGCACAAGCAATCACATGGCTCTCTACCCCACTCTCTTTTCAGGTACAAAATTTGTTCTCTTAGACTCGACAAGCTAATTCATGCAGATAAAACCATGACAACGATCGACCAGCCAACACACAACATACATTGTGTTTCACTATCACCAAGGTACCAACTTTTCGACAATGTAACTAGTGCCCTTACTTCAAACGAAATCCCTTTTCTTTCACACAATGACTTATGAATTTGAGTACAAGGATTCATTCAACACTCATACTCAGAAATAACTTCAGGTACAGTTAGTGCTCAGTACCATAGGCTTGCCCTTATTTTCACTGCTTAGACTCTTCAAACTAGACTCTAGGATCACTATAGGACTTTCTTGGCTTGTAACGTAGGTTTAGGGTCAAGTGTGGTACATTTGGGTACTTCTTAGTGACTTTCTACCCTCCTTGACATTACACTAGGTTTTCAACCTCTTTTTGCCCTATTTTTGCCATCCTACCATTGTACCTTCTTTCCCTTGATTTTCTCTTCAACCATGGATGCGACTTTACACTTTGTAGCCATTATATTTTATTTTTTCTTTAGCTTTCAACAAGTCACATCCTTTCCTCTCTTTTTCAACATCAAACTCTTTTCATACCCATTTTTCTTTCGGTTTCCTCTTTCATAGCCACCCTGAACTTTATGGATTTTCCATTGGTTGAGGTGCACAATACCCGATATCGGGTCAGGGCCAAGATTAAAGCTACTTTTTACATTAGCCACCCTCAACTTAGGCTTTTGGCGTAAGTCAAGGTGCATATGTCCAAGGAGAGACCGGGGTCAACATAGTCGATTATGGGAAAGTGAGTTCGAGGTTTAGAAAGAAATGGTTTAATTTTAGGCTCAAAACATTTGTATCAAAGGGAGCATTTATTTCATTTGGTTGGATCCTTCATTTAGGCAATTTGTGGACTTATCAGAACAAGGGCCTATGATCACTTCCTAACCTCTAGATTGAATTGTCTTAGCAGGACTAACCAGGCAAGTTCTAGTTTTGCACAAAAACTGTTTGAACAATCAACTATTCTCACACTCTTGGCACATAGTTTCATTATCAGATTACTAGATTACCCAGTTCAAGTTTCAGCGTAAGTCATGCCATCTAGTTGATTCATTATCATGTCATACTCAGAGCCACCACATTCAACTTGTCTTAGCCTACCAATTCTAGCACACATCACAAAATTTGGACGGGTATATTTTTCATAAGCCATCATGCTTCATTCTTTTTTTATGCTTCTATACATATAATCCTAACACATGTTGAACACAGAAATTAAACAGTCTCTTGGGGAAAAAGAACACAGGCAAGAAAACCCCAAGAGAGGATTTATGAGTTGGGTTACTCAGACTTCACCCTATCACTCACAATCCATTTACCCCACCCCCAACAAAAATAGACGCGATTGTCCCCAATACATACAAAAACAGTAAAAGATAATGGATTGGGTGAAGCAAACCTGTGGCGCATAGCGCCGAAGAATCATAAAGTGGGTGGGTCCGGTTTCCCGGAGCCCGCTAGAACAATAGTTGGGTCACCCTCAGTAGTGCCCACATCGTCCATCATAGCACCATCAGTGGTGTTCACAACTTCCCTCACAACAGGCAGGACCTCTACAACTGGGGCAGAACTCGATGCCCCTGTAACATTCTCACGCACCCTCCACTTGCGCAACTCTTCATCTAAAATCGAAGCCTTCCTAGCCTCCTTCTCCTGCCTACACTGTCTCTTTTGAGCTTTTTCCTCCTCAGTACAACTAGAATGGTGCTCTTACCTTAGGCATGTGTAGGCTCAGGCCCCTCCTCAACGGTCCCATTGAATAAAGCATCCAACACCGTATCATCAGCCAGTGCAGGAGGTGCAGCCTGAGGCTCAACTGTAGGGGTGGAAAGAATGGCATCAACGTCGGTCCAGAGACTGGCTAACTCAGCCTGCAAAGAGGATAGACCTATGGTCGGGGCTGGTTGCTTGAGGACTCGCAATTCAAAGTCATTAAGACGCTTATTAACAGCCTGGACCTTCCGGTCCATCATGCCCTCCATCCTTCGCTCCATTCTGGCCTCGGACTCGCCTATCAACTTTTGCATCCACGGCTGGATGTGATGCAGCAGTGTGGCTATCTGAGCCTTTAATTTCTGTACTTTGGCCAACAAGACAACAATAGCTCCTAACTGTGGTGTGGAACGAGATGAACTAGGAGCCATACTAGCGGCCTGGGAAAAGGAGGCCGGGACAGTATCAGAGTGATCTGGTATAATAGGGTCACCGCCATGTGCCTACCCCACCGTGTCTGCAAGATCTGCTCCCAAGGGAGGAACCTCAACCTGGGGCTCTCTGCGAGGTGCCGCCACATTTGCCTCATCTCGAATGAGGCCTATATCCAAAGCCCTTGTAGGGTGGATCAACCTATCACAATGCCAGATCGGCACTCCAGAGTCCCCCTCTCATGAATATCTGCCAGCAGCATGCGGGCAAAGTCAATCTCTACTCCTGCTACTAATGCAGCAACCATGACCTCTCTGTCCCAAGTGAGTTGGTTGTCAGCTTTTGTAGGCGACACCCTGTTACGCACCAACAACCAGAAGAACTTGGCCGTAAAATTTAATGTGGCCTTTCAGATACCCAACCGTGGTGTGGTTACCCACTCCGCACGCTCGCCATCTGCAGCAATGTACTTAGCCAACCATAGTATAACAACCTCTCGCTGCTCAACATTCCTCTGGAAAGCACCGCTCCGCACAATGTCCCATCTGTAATCAAACTCCGCTGTGTTTAGTGACCAAGAGTGACCTGTGGTAGGCCCATAGAGAAAGAGGCTGATGGTGGTCTGTGATATCTCTACCAGACAACCTCGGACCACAGTGGAAGTGAGAGGATCTTGGGCTAAGGGCTTTGACTGTTTGGAGATCGACCCACGGAGAGTGGCAGCATAGGAGGCGTAGAACTCCCGCATAATGTCCTCGCTATAAGTCCCTGGGTCTCGAGCCATCCAGTCACACTTGTGAAGGTTAAAAAGCCGGTGGATGTCAGGGACAGTGTGCAAGCTCCCAGTGAGGACTCTGCGCTCCTCTGTAATAAGTCGGGCCATATTCTCTTTGTCATTCTTCATCTTGGCATCCCGATAAATTTGCCATTGGACCTCTACACACCATCTATTTGGCTCGCTGACTACTGGAGTAGGATCATCATTTCGTGGTGCAGCAACTGACTCCGAGCTAGTGGCCTCATCAGACGAGGCTGCTTGATCATTTTCACCGGACCCTGTGGCTGATTTAGCACTGGACCCTGCAACATGGGCAAATTTGGACCCTGAAGCATGGCTAGACTTAGAGCCCGAAGCTTGGGTAGACTCGGAGCCAGATGTAGACCCATTAGCTGAACTGGAAGCAGCCCCAGTTAGTGACCCGATCAATGGGTTCTCCTCATCAGACTAGGAGACAGTGACTACGTCGGAAATCACCTTCCGGGGGGTGCCTCTGGTGGTTCGGGGTGCAGTGGGAGAAGTCCTTGTGTTAGGAGGAACGTATGCTGGATCTTTTTGTGTCTGTATCCTCATCAATTAACTTGAAGCTAGGAGCAACATATTTTGACTTGCCCTGTTTTGAGTATGTGACTAGCTTCTTGGGTGCCATTGTACCTGTGGAAGCGATATTAGTGCCAAAACTAACTCTAAACAAACTAAAAAAAAATTAGAATTATAAATGAACAGTAACAAAATCCAAAAAAAAATAATCAAACAGAGGCTACAGTAGTTATCCACGGAGGGGACCTGTGGAACCCTTCCGTGGATCAGAGGACTAACAATATTGGTCGCAGATGGAAACCACGGATGTACAAAACGGTCTGTAGATTGATCTACAGACCGTAGTCCACATCCGTGGTTTCACACTTATTGAAATTTTCAAGTGCATCAACCCACGAACCCAATCTACGGTCCATAGATTGATCTACGGTCCGTAGACGGGGTATCGTGGATGAGATCTGTGCCGGGTTTCAGCCATTCTTTATTTTCAAGTCCATATCTTAGACCATTTTCAACAATATCCTAGTCTAACTATGCATTTCAACATTGAATCATGCTAGTTTGTCATTCTCAAGATTCCGATTAATCTTTTTAACAAGTATTTAAGACAAACTTTGGAACCCTAAGTCGAAACTTACATTTAGACTTATAGTCACATACAACAAGGCAACACAATCACTATCTACCGTTCCAAGGGTATTGCAACTTCCAATTTTATCATGCAATTTCATCTAACAATTACCTAAGGTCAAGACCCAACTCCTGACTTTCTATATTCAATCTATGAACCGAAATTCAAAGTGAGGGGAAAGTCTATTACCTTACAAGCAACGAGGAGTGGGGTGATTACGTGACGACACTAAGCTTTGCAAGACCAACGAATCACCTTTTCGTTACTAACCCAACCACCGGACCCTTTTGTGGAATATGGAATGAGTTGTCTTCGTAATGGAAAGGAATTGTGGGAATTATGGGGGAATGGAAGGGATGATTTTATAGGGGAGTTATGGAGTGATTTAGGGGAGTTGAGGGTGTTTGGAACGGTTGGAGAGTGAATGGAGGGAAGTGGAAATGATTTCAAATTAGGAGAATTTTAAATAAGGGGGTCCGGGTCAGTTCAGACAGAATTAGGGTTTGGATTCACGGGACCCTGTCTACGGTCTATGAGTCAATCTACGGTCCGTAGATTGGGACTGTAGATCACTCTTAAACTTGGAAAAATTTAGGGGCTTACCTAGGATCTATGGACACCATCCACAGTCTGTGGATAGAACGACGGATCGTCAAGGGGGTCCGTAGACCTCTGCACCAGACCATTTTCTGCAAATTTTGCATAGCGTACCTGCACATGTAGCAACCATTAGGCTATTCTTTTTACATTTTCTGGACACTTTTTAGACACGGACCCTATGCTAGTTCTAGCCAACACTAAAAAAGAAAACTAAAACACCTATCGAAATTGATACAGAGACGCAATTAAACAAAGAAAACTACTAAATGGAAAACAGAAACCTATTGTTGGCTAGATTGTACATCTTGGGTTGCCTCCCAAGCAGCGCTTGATTTAACATCGTGGCACGGCGCAAGTATCTTGATTACTGAGACTTCATCAAGATGGTAGGCCTCAATCACTTCTTGCACACTTTCAGCATTTCCCAGATAGATCTTGATCCTTTGCCCGTTTACCATGAACCTTGTTCCTTCACTATTCTCAAGCTCAACCGCTCCATGGGGGAGCACTTTTGTGAGCAAAAATGGCCCAGTCCATTTGGACTTGAGTTTGCCTGGAAACAAGCGCAACCTAAAGTTGAATAGAAGCATAAGATCACCTACCACAAATTCTCGCTTTTCAATTCTTTGATCATGATATCGCTTCATCTTCTCTTTGTACAAGGATGAACTTTCATAAGCTTTTAAGCGAAACTCATCAAGCATATTCAAGTCATTCATTCTTTGATTAGATGTGGCGCTCCAATCTAAATTTAGCTTCTTCATTGCCCACATCGCCTTATGCTCTAGCTCTACCGGTAAATGGCAAGACTTCCCATATACAAGTTGGTAAGAAGACATACCTATGGGGGTCTTGTATGTAGTGCGATAGGCCCATAGAGCATCATCAAGCTTCGTTGACCAATCCGTTCTATTAGCATTTACAGTCTTCGCCAAAATCTTTTTTATTTTTCTGTTGGACACTTCAACTTGCCCACTAGTCTGTGGATGGTAAGGAGTGGCTACATTGTGGCGGACACCATATTTCTCAAGTAGCGCCTTGAACAACTTATTACAAAAGTGAGAACCTCCATCGTTGATAATCGCCCTCGGTGTACCGAATCTGGAGAAGATATTCTTTTTCAAGAATGTGGTGACACTTTTACCTTCATTGTTGTGGAGCGCAACTGCTTCCACCCACTTCGATACATAATCAACCGCAACAAGAATATACTTCATCCCATATGAACTCACAAATGGACCCATAAAATCAATGCCCTATACATCAAACAACACTATCACCAATATAGGATTCATGGGGAGCTCTTGCCTCTTTGAAATCCCTCCTTCTCTTTGGCAACGATCACAAGACTTGGCGAAATCATGAGCATCTTGGTGGATGGTAGGCTAGTAGTATCCACACTGCAAAATCTTATATGCAGTCTGAATACCACTATGATGCCCACCAACAGGCGATGAATGGCATGCTTCAAGTACACTCAACATCTCAACCTCGAGCACACAGCGACGAATAATCCCATCAGCACAACTACGATACAAGTAAGACTCATCCCAAAAGAATTTCTTCACATCATGCATAAACTTTCTCCTTTGGTGAAAAGACATGTCCGGGGGCACCAAATCGCTTGCCAAATAATTAGCAAAGTCTGCAAACCATGGAATCAGATCATGAGAAGCAGCCAATACCTATTCATCTCGAAAAGCATCATTAATTTCAGCCCTATCTCCAAGCTTTAACATAGCCACTTCCTCTAATCTGGACAAGTGATCGACAACTTGATTTTCGGTCCCCTTTCTATCTTTTACCACAAAATCAAACTCTTGCAGCAACAATACCCATCTAATCAATCTTGCTTTTGCATCATTTTTCGCCATCAAATACCTCAACGCAGAATGGTCAGTATGCACTATGACCTTAGTACCAAGCAAGTAGGATCGAAATTTCTCGAATGCAAAAACTACTGCAAGAAGTTCTTGTTCGGTCACACTATAATTCTTCTGGGCTACATTTAGAGCTTTGCTAGCATAGTAAATAGGGTGAAGAATTTTCTCTTTCCTCTATCCTAGTACCACACCAAGCGCCACTCCACTTGCATCACACATTACCTCAAACGGTTGTCCCCAATCAGGTGAAATAATGATAGGTGCAGTAACCAACTTCTCCTTCAACTCTCCAAATGCTCTCAGACAAGCATCATCAAAATCAAACTTATACTCCTTTTCGAGCAGTTTGCACAATGGGTGTGCAATTTTTGAAAAGTCTTTTATGAATCTTCTATAGAACCCAACATGCCCAAGAAAACTTCTAACACCTTTTACAGAAATAGGTGGCGAAAGCTTTTCTATTACCTCAACTTTAGCTCTATCAGCCTCAATACCTTTCTCTGAAATTCGATGACCCAACACTATACCTTCTTTAACCATGAAATGACACTTCTCCCAATTTAGCACCAAGTTGCAGTATTCACACCTTTTAAGCACCTCGGCCAAATGATCCAGACAACGATAAAAAAAATCACCTACAACTAAAAAATCATCCATGAACACTTCAATAGTGTCCTCCACCATATCAAAAAATATCAACATCATACAGCGCTGGAAGGTTGCTGGAGCATTGCATAACCCAAATAACATCCGTTTGAAAACAAAAGTCCCATAAGGGCAAGTGAAGGTGGTTTTCTCTTGGTCTTCTAGAGCTATAGAAATTTGATTGTAGCCCGAATACCCATCAATGAAACAATACCAACCCTTTCCTGCAAGTCTATCCAACATCTGGTCCATGAATGGCATAGGAAAGTGGTCCTTTTCTATCCACGCATTCAACTTCCAGTAATCCATACAGACTCTCCATCCGGTCACGGGCCTCATTAGAACAAGCTCATTTCTTTCATTTGGAACCACAGTAATACCACTCTTTTTAGGCACACACTGCACAGGACACACCCAACTATTATCTGCAATGGGATAAATAACTACCACATCCATCCACTTGATGATCTCCTTTTTAACTACCTCTTGCATAGGTGGATTTAATCTTCTCTGGTGCTCGATACTGGGCTTATGATATGGCATTAGTTGGATTTTGTAAGAGCAATTACCGGGAGGAATCCCAATAATATCTGCAATAGTCCACCCAATAGCTCGCTTGAACCTCTTTAACACAGTCACCAAGCACTCTACTTGTCTCGCATTCAAATCTGCCGCAATGATGACCGGCAAGGTATTCTGTCTGCCCAAATATACATACCTCAAATGCGTTGGTAGAGCCTTAAGCTCCAATTTCGGTTCCTCCACAATAAATGGTCTTGCGGGTGGGGACTCGCGATTCTTCATTTCAAACTCATACTTCTTTGGTTTGGACCGATATTCACACCTATCGAGTGCGGCTACCAACTCATCATACTCTTCAATACCATCACTATCGAAATTCATCATAACTGCTGCTAGTGCCTCAATACCTAGTCGCTCTTCAATTTGCACTTCTGTCCCACTCTCCACTCTGTAAGTTATAGCAGATACCGTTTGGAGCTCACCACTCTGCTTCATGGACCTACAAATATTGAAAGTTGCTTCTTCATTGTTCAATCTGAACTTCATCTGTCCCTTTTCCATATCAACCAACGCACGCCCTGTGGCAAGAAATGGTCTCCCAAGGATGATGGGAACCTCAAAATCAACCTCACAGTTAAGAATCACAAAATCTACCAGAAAAATGAAAGACTCCACTTTCACTAGCACATCATGGAGTACACCAATGGGCCTCTTCACAGTTCGATCAGCCATTAGTAACCGCATTGTAGTGGGCTTTGGGTCCCCTAGACCCAACTTCTTGTAAATAGACAATGGCATGAGGTTGATGCTAGCACCAAGATCATACAATGCCTTAGCAAAGTGTAACAATCCGATAGTACATCGAATTGTGAAGGCACCAGGATCCTCCTTCTTTTACACAAGAGACCTTGTAGCAATAGCACTACAATGTTGCAATCTATCATCATCTTCAAAACTCACAGACCTCTTCTTTATTACCATATCTTTCATAAACTTTGCATACCCAGGCATTTGCTCCAAAGCTTCTATCAATGGAACATTGATGGAAAGCTGCTTCAACATAGTAATAAACCTGCAATATTTACCATCTTCAGTCTTTTTCACTAGTCTCTATGGAAAAGGTGGTGGAGGTCTAGGTATAGGGACCAGTTTTTGAGATATTTCTGCTTCTTTCTCTGTCGCATTCTCAGACTTTTCTCTGACCTCTACCACATCATCTTCTTTTCTAGTCTCAACATCCACCACAGACGGCATAGGTGGATCAATGGTTTGCTTACCCCCTCGAGTAGTAATTGCCATATAATGACCGTCATTCTTTGGATTCTGGATGGTGTTGCTAGGAAGAGTACCAGGTTGACGTGGGTTCACTGTAGTAGACAACTGGGTCATCTGTTGCTCTACATGCTTTATTGACACTGCATATGCATCAACCTTTTGACCAATACCAGACAAGTCGTTTCTCATATCTTTCACATTATCATCAGTTGCATCAAACCTTCTCATCATCTTTTACATCATATCTTCAATACACGCCATATTGCCCCCAGCTTCCCTAGTACCAGATTCCCGATTTTGAGGGGGAACATAAGGTCCAACTCGATCATTTCTGTTGCTATAGCTATTCCGGTTATAGTTATTTTTGCGATTGAAGTTCCCATCCTGGACATATTGACCCTCTTGGTTGTAATTTCCATAGTTCTGACCTTGGTTTCCTTGACCTTGGTGCCAATTTTTCGTGTTGGATCCTTGGGCATTTGGTCGGAAACCCCCCGTCTAATCATTCATAGCATAAGCATCCTCTTCATAGTAACACTCTTCCACTGGTGGTAGAGTTCTAGTCAAGTAGTTCAGATTATTTACCTTTTCTGCACCTCCGCTCACATGCTTCAATACCAACCCCAACTCGGTCCTCATCTGAGCCATCTCTTCACGAATCTCATCCGCAGACTGGTTGTTTGTAGCATGAACGAAAAATATGTTTCTCCCAGTATCCGACCTCCCAGTGCTCCATGCTTTATTGTTGCAAGAGATCTTCTCCAGCTTTTATGCGATCTATGTGTATGTGCACTCACCATATGAACCTCCAGCAATAGTATCAAGCAGTGCTTTATTGTTATCATCCTGACCTCGATATAAATATTCCTATAGCGACTCATCATCAATACGGTGATCCGGAACACCTCTTATGAATGAAGTGAATTTGTACCATGAGCTACTTACAGACTCTCTAGGTAATGCCACAAAATTATTAACCCTATCTTTGTGATTGAGCTTCTTGGACACTGGATAATACCTTGCTAAGAACACATCCCTCAGTTGGTTCCATGTATAGATTGAGTTATAAGGAAGCTCAGTGAACCATATAGCAACATCGCCTGTCAGTGATAGAGTGAACACTCGCAATCCGATGACATCCATATCTAAGTCTGGTCGACCTACACAGCTCTTGCAGACCACCCATATCTTGGCTATATGAGCATGTGGGTCCTTCGATGGCAACCTTAAGAACAAGACCCTCGCTATAAGCCTCTGCATCAAGCTACTAGTTACCACAAATGTGTGCCTCGGAGGCAAATGGGGTAAGAGTAGAGGTCTATCAGAGTCAACAATATTGACGTTGCCCCTATAGTTGTCATGCAGTTGTGGGCCTAGTGGACCATGCAACCTCACTGCATCTCCCAATTAATTTTCAGCTAGACCCCGATTTTCCCCACCAACTACTCTCGGATATTGTAACTCAACTGCATCACCAAGATTTACTCCGATAAGATTAATTGGAATTCCTTGATTGTTCATTCTTCACAAAGTTCTGTTCAACTCTGGATTGTAAGGAGTAAGTGGTTCACCTTGGCTCCGTGTCCTTGGCATACAGTAGAGTCAAAACTTGAGAGAGATAAAAACAAAAAGAAAAAGTAAAATTAGGAAATATTTGACTAAAGTTCAATAATGTAGTTAAAATTAATCTAAAAGCCAAATTTCCCCAGCAGAGGCGCCAAAATTTGATACGCTCAAATTACATCTCCCTAAAGAAGCATAAGCGATCGTTATCAAGTAAAGAACCCAACTTGTAGGTTGGGGTCGATTCCACGAGGAAAATGGTTTAGACTTAACTTTAACCTACACTTATATTCGTTTAGTCAAATTACTTCCAGAAACAAGTAATTAAAAAGGGGGGATTTGTGAAACAAATTGTAAGAATTCAATAAGTAATCAGTAAACAAAAGTCAATTTTAGTTGTTATCAAGATGAGAGAATTAACTAGGGTATACGTGTTCACCACAAGCTCATAACTCAGTAATCCTAGTAATAGCAATCCTTTCCTAGTGTATTA
>JAJOOR010009884.1:0-10293 GCA_036250505.1 Solanum acaule
TCCCTATTTCCCGTTAATTAATGTTGAATGTACTTCCGCGACCGATGAAGTGTGATGACAAGTTTGAGAGGCTTGTTTGGGGTTCCTTCGGGTTCCTCATTCGCCATGTCACGTCTAGGCCCTAGGCTTGGGTCGTGACATGACACTTTCAGGAAAACCCAATCATCAAGCTGAATCTCCAAGTCCCTTCTCCTTACATTTGCATAGGACTCCTGATGACTTTGGGCTGTCTTAAGTCTATCTCTGATGAGCTAAACTTTTTCCATAGCATCATGAACCAAATCTGGCCCTATCAAGCTACTTCACCTACTTCAGACCAACCAATTGGATATCTACATCTATGCCCATATAATGCCTCATAAGGGGCTATCTGAATATTGGAGTGGTAGCTATTATTGTAGGAGGACTCTATAAGAGGAAGGTGATCATCCCAACTACCCTTGAAATCGATCACGCAAGCTCTCAACATGTCCTCTAATGTCTGAATGATACACTCTACCTTACCATTCGTCTGTGGATAAAATTTTGTGCTAAGACTAACCTGAGTACCAAGACCTTTCTGAAATGACTTCCAAAAATGAGTGGTAAACTGAGGACCTCTGTCTGAGATGATAGACAAAGGAACCTCATGCAACATTACTATCTGATTAATGTAAAGCTTGGCGTAATCCTCCACCGAATCTGTAGTCTTGACAGCCAAAAAGTGCGCAGACATAGTAACTCTATCAACTATCACCCAAATGGAGTCGTGCTGTCTGCAAGTATGAGGTAAATCTGTAATAAAGTCCATTTT
This sequence comes from Solanum acaule, assembly GCA_036250505.1. NCBI lineage: Eukaryota > Viridiplantae > Streptophyta > Magnoliopsida > Solanales > Solanaceae > Solanum > Solanum acaule. The sequence continues at coordinate 794 of JAJOOR010009884.1, forward strand.
GATCACTTCCCACTTCCAAGTATGAATGTTGATCTCTTGATTCATACCCCCTGGTTTCTGTTGTTCTACCCTTACCTGTTGATAATTAGGGCACTTAGTCATAAAATCTTCTATATCTATTTTCATGCCATTCCACCAAAAGACTTCCCACAGATCATGGTACATCATAATGGCGCCTGGATGAATAGAATATCTGGAGTTATGGGCTTCTACAAGAATCTGATGTCTCAAATCATCCACCTTAGGAACACATAAACGACCCTGATAGCGAAGTACACCATCTCCCTCTTGGGAGAAAACCTCAACCCTCTTCTAATGAACTGCACCCTTTAGTTGAAGCAATATAGGATCACTATCTTGATTTTCCTTAACCTCCACTACCAATGAAGATTTTGACCCATTCTAAAGGGTCACACCACCATATGATATGCTCATAAGGGAAATTCCCAAGCGAGCAAGCCTGTGAACATCCTTTGCTAGTTGTTTATTTTCTTCCTCGACATGTGCTACACTACCCATAGATAGTCTGCTAAGTGCATCTGCTACTACATTGGATTTACCAGGATGATAAAGCACATTCATATCATAGTCTTTGAGTAACTCGAGCCATCTCCTCCGGTGAAGATTCAACTCTTTCTAGGTAAACACATACTGATGGCTCTTATGGTCTGTGAACACATCTACGTGAACACCATAAAAGTAATGTCTCAAAATCTTAAGTGCAAACACTACTACTGTAAGCTCGAGGTCATGAGTTGGATAGTTCTTCTCATGCACCTTAAGCTGTCTAGAAGCATAAGCTATAACCTTACCTCGCTACATCAACACACATCCTAGGCTAACTCTGGACGCATTGCAATAGATCAGATAACCGTCTGAAAACTTTAGTAGAGTTAAAACATGAGTTGTAGTCAACCTAGTTTTCAGTTCTGAGATGCTCTTCACACAATCATCTGACCATTGGAACTTAACCTTTTTCTGAGTTAACTTAGTCAATGGAGAAGCTATGGAGGAAAATACTTCCACGAACCTTCTATAATAACCTGCCAAACCCAAGAAACTTTTGTTACCTGTAGGCAAAGTAGGTCTGCGCCATTATTTCACTACTTCTATTTTGTGAGAATCCACTCGAATCCCTTTGCTAGATACAACATGACCAAGAAAAGAACCAGATTGCAACCAAAACCCGTATTTGCTAAACTTAGCGAATAACTGGCGATTTTTGAGAGTTTGCTGGAAAACTCAAATGAGTCACATGTTCTTCCTCATTCCTAAAGTAAATGAGGATATCATCAATAAAGACGATAACGAACAATTCAAAATACTGCTTGAACACCCTGTTAATCAAATCTATGAGAGTTGTAGTAGCATTGGTTAGTCCAAATGATATAACTACAAATTCATAATGACCATACCGAGTTTTGAAGGCTTTTTTCGGCATGTCACTATCTCTGACTCTAAGATGATGATAATCGAATATGAGGTCTATCTTCGAAAAATGACTACCACCTTGAGGATAGGGTACTTATTCTTGATTGCGACCTTTTTCAACTATGTATAATCAATGCTCATCCTGAGAGACCCATCTTTTTTCTTCACGAACAACATTGTTTCACCCTATGGGGAAATACTAGGTCTGATAAAGCCCTTATCTAGAAGGTCTTTTACATGCTCTTTCAATTCCTTAAGCTCGGCATGAGCCATTTTGTAAGGAGGAATAGAAATAGGTTGGGTATCTTGATGGAGATCAATTCCAAAGTTGATTTCCATTTTGGGAGGTTCTCCGAGAAGATCTTCTGGAAACTCATTAACTACTAGAACTGACTCAAGAATTGGGGTTTTGAAGCTTTAATCCTTAACCTGAAATAGATGATAGAGATAACCCTTAGAGATCATCTTTCTGGCATTAAGGTAAGAAATGAAACGACCCATAAGAGCTAAGCTACTACCATTCCATTCTAAGATTGGTTCATTTGGAAACTAAAAACGAATGATCCTAGTTCTACAGTCGACTGAGGCATAACAAGAATTTAACCAATCTATGCCTAGAATGATATCAAAGTCTACCATTTCTAACTCTACAAGATCTGCGGAGGTGACTTTATAAGAGACTGTGACAGGGCAATTTTTGTATACCCGTCTAGCTATAATTGGGTCACCGACTGGAGTAGAGACTGAGAAGAGTTCTGAAAGAGTTTCTGGACTGACACTGAAATTGATTGTTATATAAGGAGTTACGAAGGAAAGAGTAGCCCTTAGATCTAACAAAGCATAAACATTTAAGGTAAAGACTCGCAACGTACTAGTGACCACATCAGGAGAATCTTCCTGATCCTAGTGATCCTGAAGAGCATACAACCTGTTCCGGCGCTGACCACCACTAATACCAGCTGAGTTACCCTACTGAGTCGAATGACCTGTTGGTGCTGCTGAAGTTGTAGTTTGAGCTCTACCATTATTACCTCCTTGAATCTGTTTAGAAGAAGGACAATCTCTCAACTTGTATCAAGTCTGACCACACCCAAAACATCCTTCCTTCCCTACAAGACTCTCGCCCGGATGGTTCTTGCCACACTTCGGACAAGTTGGGTAGGTTCTAGTACCTGAAACACTCCCTTGAGACTTAGATCAAGATGCCTTACCTTTCTAATCTTGTCGAAACCTGGAAGATGGAACACTAGTTGATGAAGGTGCTGGAGCTGAAGATTTCTTCTTGAACTAAGAGCGATTTCCACCACCCCATATCTGCTGAGAATACTCATAGTTTCCTATCCTAGCCTTCTTATTATCCTTATCATCTTCCCTAAGTTTATCTCCCTCAACCTACTGAGCATGCGTCATAAGCCTTGAGATGTTCATATTTTCCAGCAACATAGCCTTTCTGTGCTCTGGTTTTACTAAGTCTGACACTTCATACAGAAACTTATTCATTTGTGCCCTTTGATCAGCAACCATATGAGGATCATACCTAGAGAGTTGGGTGAACTTGAGTCCGTACTCTTGGTTTAACATGCTACCTTGCCTCAAATTCATGAACTCCTGAGCTTTTCCCTCCCTTAACTATCTTGGGAAGAACATGTCCAAGAAAAGTCTCACTAAAACACTCCCAAATGATAGGACCTGCATCGGTACCCCTATTTTCTTTCCATTAAGTAAACCAGATGTGAGCTATATCCTTAAGATGGTAGGATGCCAACTCTACCCTATTATTTCCAGTCACTTGCATCACTCCAAAGATTTTCTTGACCTCATCAATGAAGTTCTGGGGATCCTCACAAACCTTCGACCCTAGAAACTCAGGTGGGTTCATCCTAACAAAATCCTGAACTCTAGCTGTAGTTGACCCAATATTAGTGTTAGTAGGAACTATGGCTTGCTTATTGATCTGGTTGGTCACACTTTGAACCAAAAGATGAATGGTATTCCAAAACTCTGCATTCGAAACTTCATGATCTGGGACTGGAGGAGCTACGTTAGTGTAAAGTGCATTAGCATCCCTGGGGTAAGCTGTACGAGGATGTATCATACGAAAACGCACAATGATGGATTAGAGAGAGATCATACCAACGCATGATAAGAATATGAAGAAAGTGAAGTTTTTCTAAAACACTTTGTAGCCTCCCTCTCATTAGATGTGGTGCACTTCACACCCATGAAAAGGACTCTACTTAGTGCGGCTATTCAGACATCCTAGGACACTTGAACCTAGCGCTCTGATACCATGTTTGTCATACCCCGAGGCTACCCCAAGGACCCGAACATGGGACCTAGGATCACGAGTTACCCCAAGCTAACTCTGGTGGCATATCATAAGCATACGAGATAAACTTATTAAAAAAACTACTATGTGGAAGTCTAAAACTATCATAAGACTGAAAGGATGGGGAATACCATTACTATCTGAATTAATAAACTAAGAGTTTAATGACAACTGAAAGATCAAAATCAAAAGCTAAAACTGAATCTAACTATGTTTAAAACAAAGCCTCTAACTAACTAGAGATGTTGGGACATGCCCCCTAGCTAAATCTTGCAAACCAGAAACTAAAGACTTAAAGTAGAAAGATAATCATGTCAATCATCCTCAAAGAATGAGGACTCACCACTGATGCAGCTGAACTGAAGACCGGGAGCCGATCTATGCGTGATCTGAATGCTGAAGACCTGAACCTACATCACGAAAAGATATAGCGTAGAGTATGCATCAATACTTGAAAGGTACTGAGCATGCAGGATAGAATAAAGTTGAACATTATACATAAATTAATAAAGCATACTGAGCAATGGTATAAGATGAACATGATATTATTCTAAAAATACTGAACATGAACTAACTGAATGCAATGACCAAGTTTATAACATGTTGTAACTGAATACTAAACTGTAACTGATAACTTTGCCAATGCAATAGAATCAGACCGTGGGAGCTATTAATAAATGTCATAAAACCACATGAGCTAAATGTGGAGTCTGATGTATACAACCCATCGAGATGACCCAATATATCCTGCCAAAGGTATAAAGGCATGACTGTCGTGATCACTAAATTGATGCCCAAAGAGGGGACTTATAAACCTATGGGGAGATGTAGTTCTGGGACTTGAGGGTGACTGACCTTAGTCTAACTCGATTGAAAGCCTACTGCCAACTGAATATGTGAAAACTATAACAAAACTGAACTACATTGGATAGCTCAATAATCTAACATGCAATCTGAAAATTCAACATTTTCTTCTATTAATGAAACATTCGAAAACTTAAGAATGTATATCTAGTTATCTATCCTAGATAATGTAATTCATGAACTAAACGAACTACATAACTAAGGTTCTGAGTATCATGAAAGAACTGAGCAATAATTCCTTAAAAACATAATAATCTGATTTGGATTAATCTAACATCTGAATCATAACATAAATTTGAAATTGTAGAAACCCTAGGTCTAAGCATGATGTAGAGAATCAAGAATCTGACTGAATTCTAGGGACCTAATGGGTGAAAGGAACCCATTAGGGAAATCCCACATACCTGTGACAAATTTCATGAAGAAATATTTCAATTTTGGGGATGAAACTGATGAAAACCTGTTGCGTTCTTGGACAAGGGCTTGGTCGACTCTTTCTCCTGCTTTTCATTTAACTTGATGAATTTTTGGAGAATGAGTTGACTAGGGTAAGTGCTAATTAAGTTACTAGGCTAAAACTGACCAAAAATACGTAGTTTAGGGGTCCAACGCATAAAGAGAAGACCAAACAACCCCTGACTTAAAAGTTGTCAGGGGTCACCGACAGACCAGACCGACGGACCGTTCTGGTCAACCGTTGACGGGGTTCTGGGACTAGGTTCTGGGGGTTTGAACCACGGACATGGACCACGTACCATGGTCCCACCTACGATCCATAGGTCCTGACATGGATCTACCTTTAGCCAAATTTCTTGGACCTTTTGGGGAGGGGTTGCAGGTGGCCAACCATGGACAACCACCTACGGTTCGTGGGTCACCCTACAGTCCATGGGTTATGCCCATCGGTGGTACCTGCAACTTCTGATTTCTGCAATCTGGTCTATCTAGGATACAGGGTGTTACAGGTAAATTCCTAGGTTTCAAGAGTTTGTAATCTAAATCGTTGCTCCTTTTGAGTTAAATGGAGTTGAGTTGAAATCCTCTGAGTAAAGGTCATGGTTTTCACCGTCCTTGAGCAAAGGGGTTTCCACGTAAACTGCTTGTGTTGTTTACTTTATCACTCTACTTATTATTGATGTTCCTCCTGTGTCAAGGGACCTGGTCCATTGACTGATAGTGGACGCTTACATTCTAACAATTGGTATCAGAGCGGTCTCTCTCTAACTGGTAAACACAAAAAGAGAATCTCGTGGAAGAATGGTTGCTCCACTGAACTTGGAAGAAGGACAATCATCGACTAGACCACCTCGTTCCAATGGCCAGTTCTACAGTTGTTGGAAAACGAGGATGCATCACTTTCTAATGACAGAAGACAGTGAGTTATGGGACATAGTGTTGGATGGTCCCTTTGTTCCTACAATGGAAGTAAAAGAAGGAGTAATCACTAGAATCATTCCCAAGACTCGACAACAGTACACAGAGGCTGATAGAAAAAAGTTTGGAAATAATTATAAATCAAAGAAACTATTGGTGTGTGGTATAGGTGTTGAGGAGTACATCGAATTTCTACTTGTGAATCAACAAAAGAAATTTAATACTGTCTCAAGATTGCTCATGAGAGAAACTGAGCAAGTGAAGGAGTCAAAGGTAGACATGCTGACTACTCAGTATTAAAACTTCACTATGAAGGAGGTAAAAAGTTCATGTTATGCATACCAGATTATCTTATATGACTAATGAGCTACGTTACTTGGGAGAACCTATTCATCCAAGTAAACAGGTCAGGAAGAAAATTTGAATCCTTCCTAAGTCATGGGCTAGTAAAGTTGACGCTATTACTGAAGCCAAGGACCTGAAGGTGCTGACTATGGTTGCCCTGATTGGAAACCTTCAAACACATTAGATAAACAAGAATCAGGAAGCATCAAAGAAGGAAGTGAAGATGGACAAGTCCTTAGTTCTCAAGGTGACATCAGGTGAAACTTCTGACGAAGATAAAGTCATGTTTTACCCCACTAGAAGATTTGAGAAAATAGTGAGGAAACATGGAGGTTTTCGAAAGGCAGGAAACTCAAACAGGCCTTCTAATGCAAATGAATTATGCCACAAGTGTGGAAAACCAGGGCATTTCATCAGAGATTTCACTATGTACAAGGTTGAATATAAAGACTATGCAAAGAATGGAGGAGATAAAGACAAGAGAAGGGACCCGATCATAAGAAAGGAATAAGAGCTGTTGTAGAGTATGTTGTGAAGAAGTCTCTACTATCTAGGAGATTCTTCCAGTGACTCAGAGGTGTTGGTTATGAACATCCTAAACATACATCTATACTCGGAGGAAAATACGATGAGGATCCTTTTGATGAAATGGTTTCCTTTATGGCAAAATCAGATGAGGAAGATGGTAATGAAGAGGTAGCACTATCTAATTTTAAGAAACATGTGAATAGCTTTTGAATTAGAAAACTGAGAAAGCTAGTTGTTGTGCTAATTGCTTCAATAAATGAGCTAATAACTGAGAAGGATCTTTTGAACAATAACCTAGACATATTTCAAGATGAAAAAAATTCTCTAGTCACCCAAGTCTCTAATATCGAAAGCCAAATACTTGTTCTAGAAGCCAAAAATCTAGAACTAAAAGAAAAGATAAAGAGGGTGAGTCAAACGGTTTCTAGAGGAAAGAATAAGGGACCTGGTTCGAGTAAAAGAGGAGCTAAACAAATCTCTCAAATGGACTATGTCCTCTAAATTGCTTGTGAATCTTACCAGTTAGAGTCAGAATCATGGGAATGGTTTAGGAATTTTTAGCATAAGTCCTCCCTATTACCCTCACAGCAAATATGTGTCAATTTCTGACAATTTATTGTGTACTCATTGTGGTCGAAATGGTCATCTGAAGAAGGACCGTCCAGCTTGAAAAATCTCAAGAAAGTTCCTCAAACTATGTAAAATAGTGAGTCATACAGAACAAGGAATCTGATCCTTGTTCTGTCCTTTTCTATAAAACAAGAAAGTCTATCTTGCCATACTGGATGAGAAATTCACTCATTATGCCTTTAGCTGCTTATTGAGGATTCAGATTGAAATGGTTCCCAAATCTAATAAATAATCATTGTTGCAGGGGAGTAGAGGAAGTAGCAGTCAGTTCTAGTTCATGGACAGTGGTTGTTCTAAGCATATGACTTGATATATTGAAAACTTCCTCTCGCTCAAGGCACTTCAAGGTGGAGGTGTCTCTTTTGGAAATGGAAAGAAGGGATATATCTGGGAGTTGGGAGAATTGGAAAATCTGTTAAACATTCTATTGAGAATGTATACTATGTGAATGGGTTGAAATATAGTCTTCTCAGTTTCTCACAAATATGTGATAAAGGTAATGAGGTCAGATTCCTATCAGAAAAGTGCATTGTTACAAATCTCACTTCAAGGGAGGTGATCCTAATTGCTAGAAGGTGCAAGAACATGTATGTTGCTGATCTAAATACTGCCCAATGAGATGATCTAACATGCCTTAGTGCACAAAGTGAAAATACTAACTTGTGGTACAAAAGACTTGGTCATGTGAGCTCCTCTCTATTGAACAAACTAGTATCTAAGCTGAAGTTCAGTGATGATAAAGTGTCTTACGCTTGTGTCAAAGGGAAGCAGATTAGATCATCCTTCAACTCAAAGAAACAAATGAGTACAACAAGACCTCTTGAGTTGATTCACATGGATCTATGTGGCCCTGTGATGATTCAAAGTAGAGGTGGAAAGAGGTATATACTAGTAATTGTAGATGATTATTCAAGGTTTACCTGGACTATGTTTCTAAGGTCCAAGGATGAAACGTATGATGTGATGATGATATTTGTCAAAATGATTTAGTCAAATCTGTACTTCAAGATTGCAGGGATCAGTTTGACCATGGGATTGAATTTGAAAATGCCAAGATTGACAACTTCTCTGCAGAAAAAGGTATTCATCCACGCCCCGTGGATGGCCTCCGTAGGTCATGGCCCCCTAATGCAAGCCACAACCTCAGTTGATGGTGGGACAATACGGTTCGTGACCCCATCCACAGACCGTGGATGGGGGTCTTGTGAACCATATCTCCAATCTGTCAAAAGGCATGACCAAGTGAAGGGTGAAGTGGTAAATTCACCCTTTGCTTAGTTAAGTGTTTGGATGGTATTTTGTGTTTATTAGAATATTTTAAGAGTATTAAAATATTAAAAACCTATTTTAGATTTCATTCTTCAAATTCCCCAAATCAAAACCCCTCCCTCTCAAAATATCTTCTCTCTAGAACTCCATTGAAGACCAAGAGAAGAAGAAGACTTAGGGCTTGAAGAGGAGGGCTATTTGAGTGTATTTTTCATGGATTTCATCTATTAAGGAATGGTGATCCTTTATCTAGGGTTAGATTTCACCCTAGAGTCAATTTCAAAAGAGTTTTAAAAGTTTTCAAGTTTCTCAAAAATCTGGATGGTCGTATGGAACCCGACCTTACGTCCCTTATATGCTTTATTGTGTAAAGGTGGAAAGGATGAATGGTAAGTTCACTTTTGGTGAGTTTATTGTGGTTCCTTGGTGTGGATGGTGTTATGGGACGCTATCTATACATTGCACAATGTATATCATGAGGGTTATTTGAGGTGGAGGCTTAAAGTAGAGGCAATGGGTTATATGGTTGATCATGTTCTAATGTGGATAAATAACTTGTATGTTGGTTGTGACTTATATTATGCCCTCTCTTATCAATGTTGATGAAGTTTTACTAAAATAGCACGATTTTTAACTAAATGTCCTTTTTAAGCATGTTTTTGCATAGTCATCATACTTAGTACATCTAATGTGCTAACCACATTCTTCCCCTTTTCTTACGAAAGTGTAG
>JAJOOR010009885.1:0-50850 GCA_036250505.1 Solanum acaule
GGGGGGGGGGGGGGGGGGATTGGAAATCAATGTCATATAGGAGTAAATATGCTGCTCTATAGTGATGTAGATACATGAATAGGCTAAGTCATCTTCAATGACGCTAATCATCTTTCGATCTCAAAGCATCTACGCCTAGAATCTCCTTTTGGCCTCATGTAATGCAATTTTTTAATAACCACTCTATCCCCTATTTTAAGAATCTGGAAAATAGATTCGATCCATAACCTCTCATTTGAGCAAGTCAAGGACATCAAACCTAAATTGCTAGTATTGAACTAAATACCCACTCCAATTAATCTCTTTCGAGCATCAACACAAAGATCGGAAGAAGGAATTAAGTTTGCAACCTTACCCCTTAAGTTAACCCCATGATAATTAGATCAAATTCATGTATGAACAACAAGAAAACAAAGGATAGAACAATACCCACTATATTAAATTAACACCCAACCCCATTAGAGCACCCCTAGATCTTGGGGTTTTATCCACTTATAACAAAAATTAAAGAAAGTATACCTTCCATGAAAGCAACTATGGGTAACTTGAAATCAAGCAATTAAGAGTAAACCCACTTTGGATTTTACTTCAAATTATCGAATTCAAGATTCAAATTGTAAAAACCCAATAAGACTAGAAAAAGTGTTCTAAAAAGTAAAATGTGCTCTCTCAAAACTTTCTCCTTAACTTAGTTGTTCAACACTGTAACCAAACTCTCTTAAAACACTATCATTTCGGCTATTTATATTTTCCTAAAATTTGGCCAAAAAATCCACTTCGCAACCAAATCAGCGACATTAGTCGGGCTCGCCCAATTCACTCGGCAAATCGCCCTTCGTCCCCAGCTCGCCTTTGTAATGTCAAGGCTTCAGGTGTTTGCAACTCAGTTAGCGAACTCATTTGAGTTAGCCTTTCACATTCGGCGCATCACCGAATGCCACCTTAGTTCGCTGTTTAAGCATTAAATCTTTGACTTACATACTGTCAGATTGGGTGAGTTCTTGTTTAGTCGGTGATCCACCCTTCATGCTAGGCGATCAACAATGTTTGTTTTGAACTTCTTTTGCATTTTTGGCCAATCTTTCTAACTTTAGTCCATGCCTTCTCCAATTGCCTTCATAGCTGCAAATTATAACATTTGATTAGAAAAGAACAAAGTTAGGCATTGAGGACACCAATTATTGAGCTAAATGGACCTTAAATAAGCGAAAATCACCACTCATCAACACCCCCAACTTATATGTTTGCTTGTCCTCAAGTAAATCAAGAACACAATAAGTTCAATAAGGGTGTCTACAACAGTACTCAATGAGAGTTAACATGCAAGCGCTATGGCAAGCCTACTTTCAATAGCATGTTACCCTAAATCATGATCAGAAAGCTTCAAATGATGACTAGCTAGCTAGTGTCAACACAAGCTCAAGCTCACTTTAGCTTCTTTCCTAATGCAAGAAATGTTTTAAAAAATACATTCAAGTGCCCCCACATAAAGAACGATTCCATGCTCTCACAATGAAAATAAAAAAATGTAATAGGAATCAATGCAACCATCACTCTCTCAAAAGAGAAATACTTTCAAGCTTTGTCCCATAGGTTTACCCGTATCTTCCAATCTTCAATCAAATTGGTTCATGTAAGATCACAAGGGTCTTTTAGGCTTGTAATGGGTCTGAGGGTTAAGAAATGGTCAATTTGGATTAGTTACTTACATTTTTTCAAAGCATTGTTGCTATCATCATCACCTCTTCTCAAGTTCTTTTCCTGCTTTCTCATTTGAGAACTCAAACCTTGACTTTCCACTCTATTTATTTGGAACTCCCTTTTATTTCATTCACTTATCTTTTTTATTTTCATATTCCCAAGATATTCTCATCAAATTGATGACAAATACATACACTTTTTTTTTTATAAAGAGGGGTTTCCTTTTTTCTTTTTTTGTAAAACTTTCAAATTCGAGCTTCATATATTCTTTGTTTTCCCTTCACTTGTCTCTCCTACATCCTTCCTATTCACACCTCCAACTTAGGCTTTTGGCCTACGTTGGCTATTCGAACATGACAATGCTTCAAAAATGATTTTTGGTGAGAAGGTAGGGGTAGTTTTGGAGAGACTTTTTTTGGTTGTCAACAAATATGTTAGTCTCAATTGGTGCCAACATGTATTCACACCCTCACAAGGTAGTCACAATAGGCTTTATGTAATATTTGGCTCCCTCATTGAATTTTTTCCCAAGATCATGTCCCACATTCACCAAGATTCAACCGATTAGACTACTAAAGCAAATTCTAGGACTCCACATGCATCTTTTCAAGTAAACCTCACCACACATGTCACTTCAAAATACACTCATCTAGCACATTCTAAAAAGATAAAAAGCATACATGCGATGTTCGTTGCAAGGCACACATCCAAACGTAGCTAGTCAACACAAGATTCAAACATATCGTTCAAAAGGTGTAACCACATCGATTTCTCTCTCGAAATACCAACACCACGCATCATGCTCATCACGAGTACAATTTAAGACATCGATATTGAACAAAATAAATTCTCAATTTTTTATTAATGAAAACATCAAGCATTTCAGAATTTGGACTCATGGGGGGTTGCACTCATCAAGAGGGAACAAAAAATGAAGTAAAGAGACACACTTTCCGATAAGACAAGTACTCTAATATAAAAAAACATTAACTACAAAAGTTCAAAATACAAAATAAACAAAATACAAGGAAAAAAGGGAATTTCGGCACGAAGGCCCTCACTCTACCAAAAAAGCAATGTCCTCAATGCAAAATAAGTTAAATACTAGGAGGTTGAGATATAGGATTCCTCGGATACGCCTGTGGAGCACTCTCATCTGGAGACTCTGGTGTATAAGCCTCAAGTGGGGCATTTATGCTTGGAAATAGGATCACGGGAGGCGGAAATGAAGGCTCAACTTGGGTATTTGTGACCGTCTCAGTAATGAGAAGTGTGCGGGAATCTAGAGTAACTCCACTGAACCCAACAACTAAATCTCTTAGAGAGACCTCTCTTGGGTAGCATGAATAATGACTTCTTCAGTCTCGTGCAACTTTGTCAGGGTCCCAGCAATCCCATGCTCATCCTCTCTCAATCCCTCCTCGTTGGTCTCCTCAGCCAACTCTTCATCTCAACATACACATCTGCATCGACCTCAGGTACATAAGAGAAAGGTGCAACATTATGCATCTCGGGTAAAGGGGAAACAACATCTGAAAGGGGAACCTTTCCCTAAAGTGTCGAGATGTGCATGGACTGAATTTGGACCACCTCAACCCTCTCCTTGGCAACCTCAGCCCTAAGGGTGTCAGAAGCACTGGAACTACCCTAAGTATTTTCCAATAGTGCTATCCTCATAGTAAACTCATCTAATCTCAAAGTGTGGCCCTCAACCATCTTCTGACACTTGACCACCCACTCAGTCAGAGAAGCCAATGAATTGATGAATAGCTTGGTTGATGAGATGGGGTAAGTTCTTCTCAACCCGGGTAGCTCAAACATCCGCTGACTAGGCAAGACTGCCCATCTAGTATATAACTACATGGGTCAAAGGAGGACGAGAAATAGGAGAAAAGAGGGATTCATACTAGCAGAAGTAATAGAAGAAAAAGGTGTAGATATAGTAGCAGAATCAGAAAAACCATTATCAGATGAAGAAGTAGGAATACTTGCCTGCTCCACAGAATGAGCATGTGTTTTGGTCTCTACTGTCAATGTGGTAGTGTCAACCACTAGAGTGGAGTCTAGATGTGACATCTTCATCCGAGCCACTTCATCTCTCTAAAACTCATTTGCGATGCTCCAAATATCACTGGAGGAGACTGGTGTGATCTCGACATCAATTTTTACTCTAAAGGGGACTCTAGCTTTCTTGCAAAGCTGGATAATGAGAACTGGGAAGGGAAGAGAGGTCTGCTCTTGCTTGGCTCACAATAATATCTCTTCTACATTAATATTCTCCCTCTCAATAATGAAACCCACTAACATGACCTTCAGATGCCTAAATATAGCATTTTGGGATGACATCACATTGCTACTAATAAATCCAAACCAGTACCTCACCACTATGCTCAGGTCCTTTTAAAGTTTGGCACCTTTAGCCATCCAGGATGGTGCAGACTCCCCGAATATTAGAGGGGCCACCACTCTTTCAACTGATCCAAAGGTGTAGCCATACAGGTCTTATATTCGTCACTCAGATTGTTCGGGGAGCCCAATACCTCATTAATTGCAGTGCTATGACACTACACAATCTTTCCTTAGATTTCTACTTCATCCACTGTCTTCTAGACAATCCCTTTCCTATTCTTCAGCAATGCCCTTGCATAGGCATCATAGAACTCTTGTACCCACTCGGGTATGTATGTTTTCCTGACTCTTATTAACTGTTCCAACTTGTATAATTTGATTGCTCTCTATATTGTGGGGTACTCACTCATAACCTCATCAATAGAAAGTTGGTGCTCCTCCAAAATTGTGTGTTACCCATCAGCCTTGATCCTATTCAAATCTCTTGGATATATAATTGGCAGAACATGTGAAACAGGGTTGGGGTCTTGTGCCAGTGGCACCAACTTTGGGTGGATTTTCACCTACTTCTTAGCATATGCTTTCGCTCCTTTTTACTACTACTTGTAGGTGACTGAGGGTTGTTTTTCTGAGTATTTGAGGTCACAAAAGGCTAATTGGTTGAGAGGCCCTTGTTTTTCTTTGGAGAAGGAGGAGGCGGAGAGGAATCCCTATCTAACTTAATGTTAGAGTGGACCACATTCTTACACTTTATTCTCATCATTACCTGCAAGGTACATATTAAAGAACAAGATTTGTGAAGGTTAATTGAAATAAAAAGCACTTTGAATCAAGTTTGAAAACAATCCTTAGGCTTGCCTAACGGGAAGACGTATTCCCCAACAGGATCAACGAGCTCTGGTGAGCTCATGAAATTAGATAGTAGCATAAATATAAGAGATCAGGCACATAAGGTAGAGTCAATGCCAAATCAGAAATTATTCGAGTCAGTTTTGATGCGCTAAGACAAGTTCGCCGAAACTGACAATGCAAAAGGGAAAGACACAGGCATCAAAGGCGATATCCTCTCCCACTCGGCAATTCGCCTAATGAGTTTAGTGGACAAAGACAAGTGCGTAGAATGGTACAGTACCCAAGGCCATGCATAAGCTCAAGAAGGAGAGCTGAGTCTTACTCGGCGATTTGCTTATCTTCCTTGGCGAGCCAAGAAAAGCTCACCAAATAGGAATTTTTAGCCCAATGCTTATATTTCAAATTCAAATCCAACATGCACAACAAATACGAGTTTCCCCCAATAATTACAATCTACCTATATGATTTTCTACCCATGGTTACTCAGATTTCCCCCACTTATCACAAGAGTTGCTTTACTTGACTATTTACCCTTAAGAAAGTAGTCACCATATGTCTATCATTGGGCAAAATTATGCAATGGGTCAACACTGAGCTACTCATACTTCACTCACATTACATTTAACACAGACCCAACAAATACATCGACCTAATTTAGCATTCTAACCAACACAATCCCGATTCACTATTTATACAGGCATTCATAGTAAAAATCACATGGGTACAATTTAAATCTAACAATATGATGTTTCCCAACAAATTAAACACTTAATCTCAGATATAAGGCTCAAGCCCATACCCTCTATGCAATCTAAACTTAAAATCATTAATGAGTAGTCAAAACACCAGCCTTAGTGTCGAAAAACAAGCAAGCAATTGAGGAATCAGTGCTGGGTTGACTCCAAATCCAATCAAATGCACTCCTAGCACTTTCACACACTCATACGTGGCAAAAATTCACTCAAAATGCATAAGGCTCTAACAATTCAAAGGGTCTTGATTTTTGAATTTAAAACAACCATGGGCCCTTTTATACCAGGTCCATTTGGCATGACATAGTCCTCAAACTTCAACAATCATTCTTGGGGTTTGGGATGGTATAACTAGGCAAAGTTCCCTTTTGCCTTGGATTTAGATAAGTGGCAATTTGACCCTCTTGGGTCTCTAGATGCTTGATCGAAACTGAATGCTGAGTCACCATTTGGGTTAAAGTGGAGAAGTCAGTTTTAAAATCTTTCAACACCTTATCGGATCCTTTAACCTTGTTATAGATAACTCACAATCATGTCTTTCATCCTGCTTTCTTCTAGACTAGCTGGATCTTTGGGGGTGGACGATCATGGGGAGGCACATATCTATCTTTTTCAACCTCTCTATCTCTCCAATTTCCACCCCTCTAATCTTTCCAATCACTCTCTCTATCTTTGTTCCAACCTTGCTTCCCACCTTGACGTTGGTAACTTTTGTGAGAACCCCTCACATGATTTCCCAAGTATTGAACCTCTTCATTATATAACGTCTCAAATTTGGCATCATCCGGGCACTACCCACTATTTGTTCCAACCACATTTACTGACTTAGTTCCACCTCGCATGACATGTTTAGATTGAAGATCGATTTGGTTCATCATCTTCACCATATTCTCATCCCTCTCATGCTCCCTTTCGATTTTTTCTTTACTCAACCCACTTGTAGAAGGGGTGCTTAGTCTTCTGTTGTGTGCCCTGCTCAGTTGACCGTAGTATATCATTTAACAACAATGTCGCTACATCATAAGGTTGCCTCATCAATCTACCATGGACCAATTGAGTAGCCACACTTTTACTGACTAAATCAAGGCTCCAACAAAAGTTTTGCAACAATAAATTTTTTGGAATGCCATGTGTTGGACATTGAAGAGTAACTTGTTGAACCATAACCATGTTTCATGAAAGGCTCACCTCTAAGACTTTTGAAATTCTAGATTTGAAGACTAAATTTAACCATCTTCGAGGGTGGGAAGAATCATTCCAAGAAAACCTCTGTTAGCTCATCCCACGAAGTAATAGAATTAGTTGGTAACTCTACCAACCATCTTGTAACCTCTCTCGTTATAGAGAATGAGAATAGCCTCAACCTTATGGATTCGTGGGAGATATTCTTGAACAAAAAGGGTCCACACACCTCCTTAAAATTCCTAAGGTACTCATGGGGATCCTCATGAGACAGGCCCTGCCCCTAAAAATTCCTTTTATTTTGATCAATTGGATCATAGTACCGATGATGTGAAACACCGTCCTCCCGGTTGTAGGAGGTATCCAGATTGCTCCCGTTCTTTGAGTGACATTAATAAGAATTTCATGTAGGTCAGCCATATTATCATTTTGACCATAGTTACTATCATTGTCACTCCTAATTCCTTGTGTTGGATTGAGTATGTTGAGATGGAGTTGATGTTTCCTCCTTTGAGTGGTGCCTTATTTTGATGTTTCATGCATGATGGACTGCTAGTCTTGAGTCTTTAATTCCATAAGGTGTCTAGATCGTCATTCGAGGATGAATGTTCCCAAGGGGGAGATAATGTAACATTCCAGAAAACTAGTAGACTACACTAGAGCCTAATGTAAAACTAGTAGCCTAAACTAGAGCCTAACATAAGGAATAGAGTTGTAAAAAAATCCTGATACTTAGAATGAAGGTTTTAGGGGTTAAACATCAAGGTACGACTCCCCAAGGATCAACCAAGGGTCCTTGAGGAGGCCCCAAAACAGCCCCTAAGAAAATGCCCAAAATGGGCCACCTACAGATGACACCTACGCCAGTAGGTGGACCCACTCCCTATGGTTGGGTGTCGTGGGTCAAGACCCCAAGTGTGGAGTTGCATACCAACACCTACGGACCTACAGGACACTCCATAGACCCAACCACGGTCCGTGGGTCATGGGTCGTGGGTCATGCCTGCAATCTGCCCAAGTATCAGCCAAGGTAAGAGTTTTTACGTAAATTCCTAATTAAGTTAGTTTAATGTAGGGTCATTTTATATTGTTTCAATAGACCTATATAAGACTTTTTAAGTCATTAACCATCTCATACACCTCATAAATCCCAAGACCCCAAGTCCATAACCAACTTTCCCCCAAAAATCTTCTCTCTAGAACTTCAAGGAAGAAAAGGAAGAAAGGTGAAGCTAGGGTTGAGGAATCAAGATTTTATCCCCACATTCGTGGTGAATCTTTAATAAGGTACGGTGGCTTTTCATCTATGGGTAGCCTTCACCCATAGATCCCTTCCAAAACCCCCAATTTCAAAACTAGAAAACCCAAAAGTTAGGGTTTGACTTCAATCTCATGGTTTCCTTTCAAATTCATTTTGAATGATTGAATTATGTTTTTTTATGGATATATTGATGATTTTATATGATGTTAAGTTGAATTACTCAAGAATCCATGAATTATCCTCTTTTCCCAAATTGGATCTTAAAGTGTGGGTATTGATTGATGATTGTAGAATGCTATAGAATTATGAATGTTATGAATTGATTACTTGAATCATGTTATTATACATGCCGAATGTAGTAATTCTAGGTGTGTTGATTGAAAGTGATCCATGGTCCTTGAAGGGCAAAATATGAGAATTTTGTATAATCATGATGCTTATGTACATGTTTTGTGAATACTTTGAAAGTAATGTGATTATGACTATAATGAAATTGTGATGATATGGAAAGCTTTCCTCACCTAAATGAATCGGCATACCTTTCATGTGTGATTAAAAGTGATCTTGACTTGATATACCTTGAATCGGTAGGCTAAGGGCATCCCTTTCTTGTGTAACTAAACGTTATCTTGACTTAATGAACCTTGAATCGATAGGCCAATGACATCCCTTTTATGAATGATTAATGAAGTATTCTAAGGCTTTGTCTTGAATCGGTAGACCAATGGTATCCCTTTCATGATGAGTCAATGAACTATTATAATGATGAACCTTGAATCGTTAGACCAATGGTATCCCTTTCATGAGGATTCAATGAGCTATTCTAACGATGTACCTTGAATCGGTAGGCTAATGGCATCCCTTTCATGTGTAATGATGTAGCTTGAACCGATAGGCTAATGGCATCCCTTTCATGTGTAATAATGTTAAAAGAGAATTAACTACTACATGAGAATTTAATGCTTAGCACCGAGTGGATATTGTGAGGTGGAAGCTCTCCCTATGTGAGGCCGGGTTTCTAGTAACAACCTCCTTATCCCATAACTATGTGCCCACATAGGTTATTAGCTAGTGGATCCACATAAGCTTAAATGTTACCGGTTCTACCTTAGGCAAGTAGGCCGACTCTTTTCTGTGTGGGACATGACACCGGATTCCATGATTTGTGATGTGAGGCCAAAAATATATATTTTTATCATTATTTGCCTCATATTTATTATTTTTATTTGCCCTTTTTAATCATGAATTTTATAAATTATGCTAAATGGTATATTTTATTTGTAGGATTAAGTTGGTGGAAAAATGAAGAAGTTTGGAGCTAAAACGAATTAAAGATAAAATGTTGAAGAAGGAAATCAAGCAGGTAGCTTAATGGAATAAATTAAATTAAATAATATATTTATGTATATGAGGAATGGCGGCTGCAATTGAAAATTTTCAATTTGACTCTACTGTACACGTGGCAGCTAAAGAAGGCAGCTCAAATTTGTTGAGGCGGCTACATCGTTTCCAGCAACACGGAAAAAAGACGAAAAATCCAATTTAATTGGGTTTTGTTTTCCTAATTTGTCTTGAACTCAATTATTTTATTTAGGATTTCTATATCTATAAATAGGGCATGAAAAATTATTCTGACGGAGCGAAGAACCAAGAAACAATACACAATATAAATTTTCTTCTAGCTTAGGAACTTTGGAAGAGCTGCCGCGATGGCCGGAGAATTGTGGTTTATTCTTTCTTCTCCTTTAATATTTATTTGTATTCGTGATTAATAAAATATAGTTTAGCTATTGTTCTTAAATTTTTATTAACACAAGCATATTTATTTTAATAAATTTTGATTGTGTTTTTGAGATAATGAGTAACTAAATTTCATAACTAGGGTTGTGGGAACCATGATGAATTATTAAAGTATGTTTATGTACAAAGTGATTCTTGAATGATTTTTATGCATGTATTGTTAATTCTTTCGTTTAGAAGTCTTTTTAATGAGTGCACGCGTTAAAACTTGCCTTGTTGCTACTTGCCAGACTGATGTTTGACGTAATCAAAGACACAACTTCCAATTCAAGTGTCAACGATTGCGTGCAGTAATATAACCCAACCGAATGGGTTGGGGTCGAGTTCCAAGGGAGCGGTTAGTAGTCGAGAATTCAAAGAAAAGTAAAATTATGTTCTAATCAATCATAGCTATAAATATTTACGAATAAAAGCATACTAAATCAAAAAGTGACACGAATGTCAATTATCAAATGGAGGGTTTGTACTCAACTAAGAAACAAAAATAGCAAAAATATAGAGATGCGAGTTGGGGAGACGGGATTCTTGGGATGTGATAGGAATATGGGCTTAAATATATAATCGGGTACACGCTATTGATAGTAAATCGCTGTAGATTTTGTAATTAAGCTAGACTTTAGTAGGGTAAATTCTCTCTCGAGCAACTTACCTTGAATCAACTCGGTTTCTCTCGAACACTGAGTTACAGCATTTAAGCTCAACCTTCGCCTTAGTCCATTCACTCTCTTGAGCTGAATGTGTGGGAGAAGGCCTAGGATTCACTCTCTCGAGCTGAACCCATGACGACCCAATACCCACCGGCTATTGATTCAGTAGTTTTGGTCTTAAGACCTCTCTCTCGAGCAAGCCAAATACACGAAGATGAAATCATATTTGCAACTACAATTTCATTAAGTTCATACACAACTACTAAACAAAGTCACATTTAAACAACAAATAGACTATTAATAAGCAAGACCCAACAGTTAATTCAACCGATATTCACATAATCACACCCCAAGAATTAAGGTTTTACCTAGACATGAAAAAGAGATAGAAATCGATACCGATAAGTGTTTCCATCAAATGGGTACGATAAATATTTTCTTTAAACACGTCAAGGATAAATATTCTTCAAGATCCACTTCCAATTTCTTGGAATTGAAAACCTTCAAAATCTTCAAAGCTCAAGAACAATGTCTCAAAAACTCTAAGAACTCAAAACTGAAATATGCTAAAAATCAGCAATAATTCACTACAACTTGATACTAAGATACAAAATTAAATAGGTATTTATAGTTTTCAAAAATTTGTGTTGCGAAGGACCACTCGGCGTAGTTAGTCGGGATCGCGGATACATTCGGCGATCCACCCCTTGGTCTGGTTTATCGCCTTTCCACTTTTGCCTTCAGCATCTTCGCATTTTGATTCATTGGGTGACAGAGAACTGCTTCGTGGAACTGCTCGGTGATGCGCCGACTGCTCCTTTTTCTCGCATACTTGATCTTTTCCTTCAGGGCTTAGCACACTGGAACATTAGGCGAGATTTGAGGCCTTTCGGCGACTCGCCTAATGGATTAGGCTATCTTCAGGCCGTCTTTTCTTCCTTCTTTTAGCCGCTTTGTTCCTTTTTGCTCGATAGTGTCCATGCTTTGTCTCTCAAGTCAAATACCTGAAACTTAAGGATTTACATCAGATATTGAGACAAAATATGCATCTGAGGACACTAATTCAATCAAAATATAGCCCTAAATGAGTCCAAATTGTGGACTCATCAACACCCCCAACTTAAACTTTTGCTTGTCCTCAAGTAAAACTCAAGTTCAGTAGTTCAAAAAGGATGTCTCAAACAGTGCTACACAAGACTCATTCATGAATGTACACAACAAGACTCAACTTAGTCATCCAAGGATCAATTGTATACTCAAAGACTCAAGTTGTGACACACCATTATCATAGATTCTCAAGTTCATTATACTTGCTTCAAATGCAAGTTCAAGCTCAACAAAGGTATTAAAATTCCCTCACACAAAAGAATGATTCCATTTTCACACACAATGATTTAATCATTTAAAGTTCTGGAATCAAATGCAACGCTCACACTCACAAAGAAGAACACTATGCATGTTTTCACCCATAGGTTTGCCCATATTTTCCAATTGACAATTGCTTCAGCTCACTCAAGATCAAAAAGGTCTTTTCAAGGCTTGTAATGGGGCTGAGTGCAAATATATGACCATTTAGGCTCAGTGACTTTCATCCTCATGAAATGTGGTGCTCACAGCACTCCCTTTCCTCTTCCTTCATCATTTTCTTTAGTGCTCCTAAGTGATCCCATTATTCACGTTGCATGGATTGTTCGGAAACCCCATTTCTTTTGTACTTTATTCCACGACTTTTTCTTTTTCATTCTTTTCTTATCTTTTTCTCTCTTTATTTTTTTGTATGGAGGGGTTCCATTTTTCTCAACACCATGGGTTAAAGAAGACTTTCCTTGCATTTCTTGACTTGCCCTTTTCTTTTCACCACACCCCCAACTTAGGCTTTTAGCCTAAGTTGGATATTCAATAAACCACAAATCAAGAGGATTATAGGTAGTGAATTAAGAAAGGTCACATTTTCATCAAGTTTCTTCCAAAGAAAAGGGTCAAGGCTCAAGGGGTGTTCAAAAGAGGTCCACACACACTCACAAGGTAGGCCACAAAAGAGGTATATGTCCAATTGGCTCACACTCTTCGAAGTTGCCTAAGATCATATCAAGAGATAGCCTTACTTAGTTGACCGGACCAACGGGGCAAATTCTAGGTGTTATTGTGCATGGTTCACAGTAAGCTCATCACACAAGGCATCGACACAAAAGTCAAACAAGACTTCAACCTTTTGCTAGTGTACAACGTTCATCACAAGAGAATCAATTTGATACTTGACTAGTCACAACGAGATGCAAAGAGTTCACATATTGTCTATGTAACTTCACTTGGTCTCACCGTAGCCGCACATTCATGTTTGTTTGATTATGAGCACTATTTGAGTCATCAATATTGGTCAAAACCGAGACTCAAATTTGCTAAAGAACAGCTATATTCAAGTACATACAAGAGTGGGTGAAAATTTTGGAAGGGTTATTTAAAGAAAGGATCCACAAGCTCAAACATCCAAAAAAGAAGTGTAAAACACAATACTTTAGCTCAAAACCCAATATATGAACAAAACAATAATATAGCACACAAAGGTGGGTCTCACCCCACCACAATTAAAAAACATTTGTCCTCAAATGCAAATAAGATTATCCAAAATTTAAAATAAAGAAAGACAGAGAGGGAGGTAAAGAGGGGATAATGACTACACAATTGCTTCATCTGCCTGGGCATCAGTGCCTAGAGTCCCTTCGAAAGGAACAATAGCACTAGACTCATCGGGAGTTTCTACAAGTGTGCCTACCAAAAATTTATGTACATCTGTATAGATTCCCCACGCCCATGAAGGGATAGAGGGGTCTCGTGGATTAGCTTTTCTATTGGAATTTGGCCTCTTGCCTTTGCCTTTGCTTCCAGGTGTAGGTTCTTGCTTTCCCTTCTTGGAAGGATTAAACCTCCCTTCATTTAATTTGAAATTCTGTGCTCTTATTAATCGGGGTGGCATGACTCTTCCAGTAACTTTAGGTCTAGCCATGATTGAAAGCTTCAAGACAAAGTTAGAAAACATTCGACAAAAGCACGGGAAATTAGTTGCTAGCAAACTTCGCCGACTCTTTCGGCGAGTCGCCGATATCATTCGGCGATCAAGGGTTAGTCTGCTGAAAGCTATAGTGCAAAGGGATCCAAGGGAGCAGACAAAGGCGAGAAAGAAGACTTTCGGTGAGTCGCCGAGGGTCTTTGGTGACCTCCAACTTCTCGCCGAAAGTTACAAAGCCCATCAACACATAGAGCATGAAATTAAGGATGAGATGGGGACATTAGGCGAACCACCAAGTGGTTCAACATGCTCGACCAAGCTCGCCAAACGACCTAACATGCCTATTTTCAACCCAACTTCTCAAATTCAATCCTGCATCTCCTAAGAACAAACTCAAAGCAAGCACAACTCTCATTAATACTAGACCCATAACACTCAACGGCATGCAAGCACAACCCCACAAAAATTTAATCTATTTTAAGAGCCAAATTTTGGGATTTCAACAATCAACACTATTGGGCTAGGAATTCAAATTAAAATAGGCGATCATACAAATTAATTTTAGCAGAGATGCCCAACACACTTCATCACGATAATATCATTGCACTTTAGTACAAAATCAATAAAAATAGCTCAGGGTTTGGAAACTAACCTTTAATGCTGACTAAATTGGGATTGAATCGCTAGGCAACAATGTAATCCAAGTTCCGAGCACAAATCGAGAACTAACACACTTAGAGAATGCAAAAATATAGGGAATAATGTGCAGATGTGAGGTTGGAAGAATGAAAATGCATAAAAGTGAAAGAGTTTGAGAATTTAAACCTTTGGCTTCAAAAACCGTCCAGTTCTTGCCCATTCAGTGACATTAGTCGTGATCGCCGACCCATTCAGCGTCACGCAGAGCAATCACTTACTTCGCCGAGTTTTATAGAACCCCCAGTCAATTTGGGAGTCCAAATGGCAGTAAGAATCGGAATCACCGACCAGGTCGGTGACTTGCCAATAATTTAGTGGGCTCACCGAGTTTTACAGACTTTCCCTCAAAGTTGTCTTTAGTCAAACAGTGGTCTGAGTCAGGGTCGCCGACCTCTTCGGCGATGCGCCGACTTGGACCATTTTGATTGCCAATCTCCTTATTTCCTAGCATTTCCCACACTTCATCCTGCACAACCAATACACCATTATTTTACAAACAAACGAAAATCAACAAAAGGGTTTTGGGTTATATCCCAAGCAGTGCCTTAGTTAATGTTGTGGCACGACACAAGTCTACCTTCAAACCTCATTCTTGGGGTTAGCCATAGTATTACTAGGTAAACCCCCTTACTGTCTCGGATTGAGATGAGATAATATATGACCCATTTGGGTCTCCAACTGCTTGATCGACACTGAATGGGAGGTGACAGTCTGGCTAAGGGTAGATACATCTTCTTTCACTTCTTTCAAAATCTTTTCTTACCCTTCAACTTTGTTGAGGATATGAGAGAGCATAGCCTCATACCTACCACCTTCCAAATCCTTCGGCTTTTGGCACTCATTGGGAGGCACATACATGTCCTTCTCCCCATCCTTCCAGTTAGGATTTCGGTCCCTCCATTCTCTGTCGCGATCCTGCCAACCATCTTCTTTAGCCCAACCTTGGTTACCACTATGCCTAGGGTAGTTTGAACGATAACCACCGCCTTGGTTGGCTAGAAAATTTACCACCTCATTATACAAAGCTTTAAACTGTCTCCTCAAAATTTGCACAACCAACCCCCACAACATTGACAACACGGGCACCAACCCCCATGACATTTTTAGATAAAATGTCAAGTTGCATCATGATCTTGGCCATGTTTTGGTCTCTCTCATGGTCTTTCTCCAAACCACTGAAAATCCCCTTTAGTTGCAAGAGTTGCAACATGGTACTCATGATGTGAAATACTGCATTCCCTTTGGCCGGAGGCAAGTGAATGGCACCAATACCGCCCATGAGATGGGGGTCATTAGCATGAGGCTCATGGACATCGTTGAGGTTTCCAATGTCGTCTTGATGGCCTACTTGGCTGCCATTTACGCTCATACTTCCTGTTTCCAACACAATCAAGCAAAATAAAACCAAAAATTAAGTAAGTAGAACTATAACTAAGAAGAACAAAAATTATACTAAACTAAAAATTCTCAACTAACACCACTCCCCGGTAGCGGCGCCATTTTGATGTTTGACGTAATAAAAGACACAACTTCCAATTCAAGTGTCAACGATCGCGTGCAGTAATATAACCCAACCGAATGGGTTGGGGTCGAGTCCCAAGGGAGCGGTTAGTAGTCAAGAATTCAATAGTAAGGTAAAAATATGTTCTAATCAATCATAGCTGTAAATATTTACGAATAAAAGCATACTAAATCAAAAAGTGACACGAATGCCAATTATCAAATGGGGGGGTTTGTATTCAACTAAGAAACAAAAATAGCAAAAATATAGAGATGCGAGTTGGGGAGACAGGATTCTTGGGATGTGATAGGAATATGGGCTTAAATAAACAATCGCGTACATGCTATTAATAGTAAATCTCTATAAATTTGTAACTAAGTTAGACTTTAGTGGGGGTAAATTCTCTCTCGCGCAACTTACCTCGAATCAACTCGGTTTCTCTCGAACACCGAGTTGTAGCATTTAAGCACAATATTTGCCTTAGCCCATTCACTCTCCGAGCTGAATGTGTGGGAGAAGGCCTAGGATTCACTCTCTCAAGCTGAACCCATGACGACCTAATAGCCACCGGCTATCGATTCAGTAGTTTTGGTCTTAAAACCTCTCTCTCGAGCAAGTCAAAGACACGAAGATGAAATCATATTTACAACTACAATTTCATTAAGTTCATACACAACTACTGAACAAAATCACATTTAAACAGAAAATAGTCTATTAATAAGCAAGACCCAACAGTAAATTCAACCCATATTCACATAATCACACCCCAAGAATTAGGGTTTTAGCTAGACATGAAAAAGAGATAGAAATCGATACCAAAGTGTTTCCATCAAATGGGTACGATAAATATTTTCTTTAAACATTTCAAGGATGAAGATTCTTAAAGACCCACTTTCAATTTCTTGGAATTGAAAACCTTCAAAGCGCAAGAAAAATGTCTGAAAAACTCTAAGAACTCAAAACTGAAATATGCTAAAAATCAGTAATAATTCACTACAACTTGATACTAAGCTACATAATTAAATAGGTATTTATAGTTTTCAAAAATTTATGCTGCGAAGGACCACTCGATGTAGTTAGTCGGGATCGCCAATTCACTCGGCGATTCGCCCTTTGGTCTGGTTCATTGGCTTTCCGCTTTTGCCTTCAGCATCTTCACGTTTTGATTCATTGGGTGACAGGGAACTGCTTCGTGGAATTTCTCGGCGATGCGCCGACTGCCCCCTTTCCTCGCAGACTTGATCTTTTCCTTCAGGGCTCAGTACATGGAACATTTGGCGAGATTTGAGGCCTTTCGGGCACTCGTCTAATGGATTAGGCGATCTTCAGGCTGTCTTTTCTTCCTTCTTTCAGCCTCTTTGTTCCTTTTTGCTCGATAGCATCCATGCTTTGTCTCTCAAGTCAAATACCTGAAACTTAAGGATTTACATAAGATATTGAGACAAAATATGCATTTGAGGACACTAATTCAATCAAAATAGTGGACTTATCACTGACCAATGAGGTAGTTAATAAGAAAAGAATTATCAACATAGATTTAGTGTGATACTATCTAATAGTCTAACGTCAATTGGTGCGAGAGTGAAAACTAAGCCATACATTAATGTGATGTCTAATCTGAGGTAAATGTAAGGGTTAGTAAAGTATACACACGTAGCCGGACCAAGGTGTGGGGTGAAATTCCCTATTTGGAGGACCAATCACTAAGGGATACCTAACTTACCAACCTTGCATGCTAAAAATTGAAATAGATCACTAGTACGATATTCTTGCTATTTTATGAAATCATGAGGCAAACATTCCTCATTATTTCTAATAATTTGAATATAAATAAATTCTTAGTACAAAGCTATTTTTATTCTTTTTATTTTTATTTCAATTTAAATCCCCCCTTATTTAGATAACGACTATCGAGTTAAATATTTGCTATTGACAATATTCTTCCATATTCTCTGTAGGATCGACCTCAACTCATAGTTGGGTAAATATATTGCATATGGCCGTTTATATTTCTTTTCAAGAAGTATATTTGGACGTTATCAATTTGCTCACATGGTATATGTCGGTTAGGGCTTATTCCCACCATGAACAAGAATGTGAGTTATGTATTACAGTTACTCAAGAAGCTCTATGAAGTGTGGGTGGGGGTATGGGACTGCATCCATGTATTGCACAAATAGGCTTTGAGAGTAGTTATGGTGTGTTCCTCAAATTTATAATGACATATGAAATGATGAATGCTTAACTTGGATTGTTGCTATGAGTTCATTTCCTTGACATGACTTATTAAATGTGAATGTTCCTTGTCTATGAGTATTAACTAAAGATGAGAATAAAGAATGGTAAGTATTATTATGGGGGACTAAAAGTTGTACTTAGTGTAGATACGATTATGTGATCTTTATCTATACATTGCACAAGTATAACTTAAGGTTACTTATGAAATGGTTCTATTATGCTATGATGGTTTATATGTTGAATATGCTTGTGACTTATGCTTTTACACTAAAAGTGCATGATGATTCTGAAACTTGGATTCATGCTTTTCAACTAAAAACGTCATTTTTAGCATGTTTTCAAAGATTTTTATGCATGACTATCATACTTAGTGTATTTTTGTACTAACCCATATTTTCTACATTTTCACAAAGTGTAGGTTCTGATTCTTAATGTGATTCTCTATTGGTTCAAGCTTGGATCGCCTCTTTGTGGTGAGTCCTCAAAATTCGAGGACGTATGAGTCATTATTAGTTTCTTTCTAGTTATTTCACTTTCGGATTATGTTGAAAGGGTTGTGACCCTATTTTTGATTCAAAGATTGTATTAGATGGCTAATTGAGACAAGTTAGACTTCAGCTTGCTTTTATCAAAGATTTCGATTGTATGGATAAAAGTTTTAAATTCCACATCATTTCTTTTATCTTATGTTTATGATATGTTAAGGGGCTTGTATGAGACCTTTCGGGGTTGAGTACGCCTTGTGACATCTAGGGGGTACCCCTGGGTCGTGACAGAACCACTTAATTTGGAGTTGAATATACCTAAGAATTTATATCTGGAAAATAAATTGATTTCTAAGTTGGGATTGTTGTATGATACAATTCGTTGTTATGTAAATGGTTTCATGTTGCTCTATCATAATGATGATGAATTATAATAATTTAAGTTTTGTAGATATTCTCCTTATAAGTGGGCTCCTGATGGGAAGAAGGTCCTAGTTAAGGCGTTATACTATTTACCTCTGATTAGATGATTGCTAGAAATTTAGCTTTCCCCAATGACATGGAAAATAGTAAAGTATTTACTTTAAAGTCTGATTGAGAAAATTCATGGTTCTTGCCGATGAACCACACATTTAGATAGATAAAAATGAATTTAGAAATAATAAGATTGAAAATGATCGGCCACATCCATCAATCGGAAGACATCAAATTTGGGAGAGAGTTTGTCAGTTGCCTAAAGTTATAGAAGCTTCACTTTCTAAAGTTTCTGGATATGGTGTTGAACATAATTGAACAAAACAAAATATATTTTGGGAGTTGTAGTATTGGAAGGATAATATTTTACTACATAATTTTGATGTGATGCTTATTAAAAAAATTATTTTGACAATTTGTTTAACACAGTAATTTATGTTAAGGAAAAGACAAACACAATCCAAAATCTAGAAAGGACATAAGTTAGTTTTTTAGGAGAAAAGAGTTGTGATTGTAGGAAAAAGAAAACGGTAAAGCATTTAAGCCCAATATTAGTTTTCATTCACATAGGATGAGAAACGACAAATTTGTGAGCAGGTTAAGAATGCGAGGATTCCCGAGAGATATGATTTTGTAACGATCCAAAAACTTGAGTCATGATGACATCTAACAAAACCCACAGGTAGGTAAGCAAACCCAAATTCCAGAAAGGTAAGTAACATGCCTAATGGGTAGAAGTTTAAAATCAATGGAAATAATAACAATACAAGAAAATACATTAAGGAAGAGAAGTAATGACTTAACTTTATACAACAATACAAGATCCAATATGGCACGAAGCTACTAAAAGGAGTCCAAACACCAAAATAAGTACAAATTTGTCTCGTATACAAAAGACAAGCCAAAATTATATACAAATGGAGATGAGTCAAACTAGGACACCATAAGCTCACCTCAATCTCCAAATATCCTATATTCTATGCACAAGATCAACATTGTCGGCTCGTGCTCGGTTCTGCATTAGAGGAGAATAGATGTAGAGTGTAGCATGTGTACCAAAACAATGGGTACCCAGTAGGCATCATAGGCCAACTGATCTTGGAAAGTATATACATATTGTAAAGAGAGAAGTAAAATAGTATCAATAAGGAAAAAGAAAGGAACAATAATGATAAGCCTAACCATGCACCTCAATAATTCCACATGAAGCGGAAAGATAAAGTAAATCAGCTAACTATAACCTAACTAGACCCCCATAAGCTAAAAAGGTACACTTGTAAGCAACTGAAATAAAAATAATCCACGCAGACCCCCTTAAACTCGATGAGTACATAGAAGAGCTAAAGTTATTCCTAGTTAAGACTAGATAAATTCAAGGAATGGATAGACTGAAACCCAGACTTGAACCACAACTATGGCACCCCAAAGAAACCCATAGGATGATACTTTTAGGACTCGAAACCAACTAATTGCAATGCGCCAGGACTCAAGTCATGGTTAGTAAAATGACCATGACTTGAACCCGACTAATACACTCCAAAAAATCCCGTATCTCTTAGGTCACTATCACAAGGGGTTTTTACGAGTGAAACCCATCCCAGAGTCATAAACGGCTCACTCCTAGCTCAAAACCCAAGCCCAATCCCAAACAGTCCAATAAACTCCAACTTCACGACAAAATTACATTGGGGACAAAACATAGGGAGATTATGGTTGTGAATCAAATAAAGGCAGTGGCATAACCCAACCTGCACCCTAGACATGACATGGTGAATAGAACCCCGAGAGGCCCTAAACATGCCACTTGACATAAGCATAACGTAATAAATATACAATTTAAGAGATAATAAAGCAATATAAGTGTCTACAATCATAAGATTAATAAATGATACTAACATAGTACATAAGAAGTAAGCGAAATATTACTAAGTCTGACACAAGCTTTTCTTACATCAAAAAAGTGGCTGGGACATTACCATACAGTACGTATAAGTCTAAAAAAAATGACATCAAATTAAAATATCGAAAACATCAATGGTCTTTTCCTTGGAGTATGATGACTGACCAATGAAATGGTCAAGCTGAGTAATCTTGATCTAGCCATGAGTGGGAGGAGAAATGTCGGACCCTATATTATTTTATAATATAGGAAAAAGTATGGAGAAATGCATGAAAACATAAACATGATCATACGGGGAGTTTAACATGATATGTATGACCAAGCTAAAACATAGTAAAAAGCCTTTAAAGAGTAATCATGAATCATTAACAATGTCAATGTATACTTAAAACATAATGAAAACTTCATAAAACCTTTTGAAGGTAACTTAGTTCGTTGTGTGATATTAGCTTTAACTGACAATAGACCATCTAAGCCATAACATGGAATCTTATGTAACCCTCACATCGAAAAGGGGATTCTACTTACCAAGGTAGGCCTTGTAACATTCACTCATATACTAATTGTAGATAGGTCATTAAGACATATTCTACAAAAGCACGTAGTTTGGGACAATGAGATTGCTCCTAGAGACCGGACCTCTACTAACAGAGAGACTCCATCTCAAAGTCCACTCGGTGCTAAGTAAAAATCCTAATGGAATTAGTCATAATCATATTCTTATTCTAAAACTTAGAAATACACAATTAAACTACCAATCCAATCATAAGTCATCATAGAGTAGATCCTTTAAATCATGATTCATACATATGTGAGAAAACCTTTCACAACCATGATTTCATAATATTTGAGAAAACCTTTCACAATATTGACACTTATTTCAAAAGCATCCTTAGTTCATAAAATATCATTTTCATAAGACATGCATAACTTTCATAAATCTTAATTCAGAAGTTCATAAGGTTTCTTCATAAAGTCGTCATCATAATCAAGTAAAAAGCATGTGTCGATAAGAAATCAATTGAAAACCATGTAATTGAATCAAATCATGCATAGTAAGATTGAAATCAGACAATTAAATCATAATAAATTGGACTCAATTATGAAACCCTAATCAAATTGGGTGAAAATTGAGTTTGGATATTAAGATTCTTTGGGGACCAATCGATGAATGGAATCCATTGGTGAATTCTCACATACCATGATAATGAAAGCCAAAAAGTAGTGAAGATTGATGCCTTGAATCCTTTGAAACCCTACTTCTTCAGCTTGAAGCTTGAGAGAGAATTGGGGAAGAGGACTTGAGAGAACTTGGAGGATTCTTGAGTGAATGGAAGAGATTAGGCTTAGTTTGTAGGAGTAAAAACGGTTTTAGGGTAGTTATAGGTCCAAAATGACATAGTTTAGGGGTTAGTTAGGTAGGAAAAGAACAAAATACCCTTTATTAAATTGAAGTGACCTACGGGTTGGACTGACAGTTCGTAGAAATTTCTATAGATCATACTGGTCAACTGTAGAACCACTTACTATGGCATAATATTTAGCAAACTTTCCATGAAACCCTTCTATGGGTAGTCGACCTTCCTACAATCCATAGACCCTAAATCTAGTCCTCAACTTTAAGCCAAAAAATTCACCAAGTGTAGAACCTTTCTACCAATGCCATCTACGGTCTGTCGTCCATTAGAAAAACCATCCTTACTGGGACTTGAATTTCCTAAAACTCAACTGAGTTCCAACGGTTTCCATCTATAATCCGTAGGGTCTTTTACAAGCCGTAGATAGGTCTCATAGCTCTGGACCTTTCTAATTTTTGAGGTGTCATAATATCTCCCCATTGGGAACATTTGTCCATGAATGGGAATCAAGGTAGCATGAATAGATTAAGAGAGAAACTAACAACCCAACATGAATGCAAACCTCATCATAATGCACATCAACAAGGAGAAATCACACCAAGCGAAATCACTACATGAAAAAAATAAAGTTTTTCATGAACATGCATGCATATAGAAACATGAGAATGACTAAGACGCATGAATCCGAAAGAATGAACCATGAGGGACTAATACCTCAAGGTAGAATAGGAGAAGAGAGGAAAATATGAGGATACTTAGACATCATATCAACTTCAGCTTCCCATGTAGCACTCTCAACTAATTGATTTCACCAAAGAACTTTCATAGAAGAAATTTCTTTATTTCTCAATTTCCAAGTTTGATGGTCTAAAATTTCAACCGAAACCTCTTCATACGAAATAATTTCCTTTACTCCAAGAGTTTCCAATGGTGTTATAAACGTCAGATCTCCAACACATTGTTTAAACAAAGAGACGTGAAATGCCAAATGTACCAATGCTATATTATTAGGTAACTCTAATTCATAAGAAACCTTGCCATTATGTCTCAAAATCTAATATGGGCCCACATATTGGGGACTAAGCTTCCCTTTATTTCCAAATCTCATCACACCATTCATGTGTAAATTTTTTAAGCAAACCCAATCATCAACATCAAATTCAAGCTCTCTCCTTCTAACATCTGCATAAAACTTTTGTCCGACTTTGATCCATTTTCAACCTCTCACGAATAAGTCAAACCTTTTTACCCTCATGCACCAATTTGGGTCTTATCAAAGTGACCTCACCTACTTTAAGCCAACCAATAAGAGACCTAGAACTCCTACCATAGAGAGCCTCAAACGGTGTCATCCCAACACTAAAATGAAATCTATTATTATAAGCAAATTTGATCAAAGGCAAATGATCATCCCAATTACCCTTGAAGTCCATTACACAAGCTCTCAACATATCTTCCAAAGGCTGAATAGTATTCTCAACTTGCCCATTAGTCCAAGGATGAAAAGTCGTACTAATCTTCACTTGGGTACCAAGACCTTTTTTAAATGACCTCCAAAACTAATATGCAAACTAAGTACCACGATCAGGGATAATGGATAAAGGAACTCCATGCAACATCACAATTTCTCGAATATAAAGCTTGGCATACTCTTCGGATGAAAATTAAGTCTTTAGGGGAAGAAAGTGAGCCAATTTCATCATTCAGCAGAAAATGACCTAAATCAAATAAAACTGACGATGAGTACGAGGTAAACCCATAATGAAGTTCGTAGTCAAATTTTCCCACTTCCAAGTAGGAATACAAATTTCTTGACATAAACCACTAAGTTTCTAATGCTTACTTTCACTTGTTGAAAATTAGGACACTTAGGCACAAATACTACAATATCTTTTTTCATTCCATTCCGCCAATAGACCTTTCACAAATCACAGTACATCTTGGAGGCTCTCGGGTGAATAGAATACCGAGAACTATGAGCTTCTTTAAAAAATCTAATTTCTCAACTCATCTACATTCAGAACGCATAACTGACCTTGGTATCGAAGAACACCATCTACCCCTTGAGAGAAAGCCACAATAGATTTTTTAGAAACCGACTTCTTCAAATCAACCAAAATCGGATCATGATCTTGGTTAGACTTCGCATCTGGTACAAAAGATGATTCTGAACTATTTTGAACGATCACATCACGTTCATTCGAATCAACCAAGTGAACATCCAATCGGGCCAACCTATGAACATCATGAACGATATCCTTCTTATATCCTTAATATGAGCAGCACTTTCCATTGACACTAAGGGTATCTTCCACCACATTTGATTTGCCCGAATGATAGTGGACACTTATGTCACAATCTTTCAATAACTCAAGCAATCTTCTTTGGAAAAGATTCAAGTCCTTTTGGGTGAACAAATGCTTCAAGATCTTATGGTTGGTAAACACATGATGAACACCATATAGGTAATGCCTTCAAATATTTAGAGCAAACACTACCACCGCTAACTCCAAATCATGAGTCAGATAGTTCTTTTCATGCATCTCTAATTGTCGTAAAGCATAAGAGATGAATTTTCCATGTTTCATCAAAACACAACCAAGACCAATTGGTGAAGCATCACAATAAACCACAAATCCATTCGATCCTTCAGGTAAAGTCAATATACGGGTTGAAGTGAGTCTAACTCTTAGAAACTCTTCTCACAAGCTTCCAACCATTAAAATTTCACCTTCTTTTGAGTCAATGTCGTCAAAGGAGGAGGAATAGAGGAATGTACTTCCATAAACCTTCTATAATAGCTAACCAAACTCAAGAAACTCCAAATACCTGAAGCAAACTAAGATATAGGCAATTTCTTAACTGCCTCAATCTTCTTTGGATCAACTTGAATACCTTTACCGGAGACAATATGGCCAAGGAAAGGAATGGACCTCAACCAAAACTCACACTAGCTAACTTAGCACACAATTCCCGATCCTTGAAAAGTTGCAACAAAATCCTTCAATGCTCAACATTCTCATCCTCACTCCGTGCGTAAATCAAAATATAATCAATAAACACAATCACGAGCATGCCAAGATATATATTAAAGATCCTATTCATCAAATCCATAAATGCAACCTAGGCATTAGTTAAACCAAAAGATATTACCAAAAACTCATAGTGACCATATCATATTCAAATAGCTGTCTTTGGAAAGTCATATTCCTTCACCCTCAATTGGTGATAACTCGACTGAAGGTCATTCTTACAGAAGAAACTCGCACCTTGGAGTTGATCAAACAAATCATGGATTATTGGAATATGATACTAATTCTTTGTTGTTACCTTGTTCAATTATCGATAGTCAATGTACATTAGAAGGGAACCATCCTTCTTTTGAACAAACAATACTGGAGCACCCCTGGAGAGATACCCGGCCTAATAAAACCCTTATCCATCAAATCCTTCAATTGGTACTTTAATTCCTTAATGTGTGCCTGGCCATATGGTACGGAAGAATATAGATAGACTGCGAATCTGGGAGAAGGTCAATACCGAAGTCTATTTCTCTTTCTCGAGGAATATTAGGAAGATCATCGTGAAATACTTCCAAAAAGTCATTTACAATCGGAACTGACTCAAGAGTAGGGGATTAGAAATCTCTATCCCTAACCCTAACAATATGATGAATACAATCCTTAGAAATCATTTTCCTAGACTTTAGGAAATATATGAACTTACCCTTAAGAACATAATATCCTCTTTCCCAAAAACATGATAGGTTCATTTAGAACCTTAAATGTGACCAATCGGGTCCTATAATATATGGAAGCATAACATGAATGAAGACAATCCATCCCAAGAATAACATCAAAATCTAACATATCAAGTTCTAAAAAATCAACATGAGTGACACTGTGAGAAAAACAAATAGGGCAATTTCTATAAACTCGTTTAGCAACGATAGTATTACCAACATGTGTACTGACATGAAATGGATTAGAAGGGATTTCAGTACCAACACCAAATATCATAGCCACATAAGGATTAACCAATGAAAATGTAGCATCTAGAATAAGCAAAGCACATGCATCATACTGAAAAACTTTTAACACACTGGTCACAATATCCGTAGAACCCTCATGATCTTGTCGAGTCTAAAGTGTATAGAACCTATTCTGGTGAGAAGCAGCAAAACCAAAATCACTAGGATGAGCTTTCCCACTTTCCCTTCCATTATAATCAAGAGTCAGACAATCTCTCATCTTGTGACCATAGTTTCAATAAGCAAAGAAACCATCTGAATCGGCTAAGCATTTTCCTGTGTGACTCTTGCCACACGTTTAGCAATAGGGGATAGAGGATCCATTTCCACCACTTCTTTGAGGCTTAGAGTTAGACACCCTATCCTTGTTGAGCCTAGGAGCCACAAAAATTGAAAAACCTTTACCGAAGAACTTTTTCAGAATAAGGAATGACCATGTCCACCAAACCTGCAATGAGAAAGTCACCATCACTGGTCCTTGCCCACATTGACTCTGTAGATTTCTCCTTTATCTTCTCCTTCTCAATATGTTGAGAATGTATCCTAAAATGAGATATATCCATCTTATTGATCAACAAGGTGTAATGACACTACTTTACCACCATTTAGGACACACCCGACACAAAATTACTCATCCTTACCCTAGAGTCAGCAACCATAGTTGGAGCATATTCAACCATTTGAGTGCACTTCAAAGCATACTCTTTTACACTCATATTTCCTTGTTGGAGATTTATGAACTCAAAAATCTTTGCCTCCCTCATCTTAAGGGGAAAGAAACGATAAAGAAAAGACCCTTTGAATTTCTCCCAATCAAGAGGACCCACATCAATAGCCCTCTTTCCCTTCAATTGATTGAATAAAACTTGAGCAACACTCTTAAGTTGATAAGCGGCCAATTCCACCTTTTCCACCTATGACACTCACATAATTTCCACCATCTTATATACCTTATAAATGAACTCTTGAGAATCCTCATCAACTTTTGACCATGAAATTCCGGGGCATTCATCCTACTGAAGTCCTTCACCCTTATCATCGCCAGACCCATATTTGGGTTCACAAGAGCAATGGCCTCTCTATTATCTAGGGCCATCATAGCTTGATCTAACACTTGGAAAGAGGCTCAAATATTGGCATGAGTCACTTGTTTGGCCGAAGTGTCTACCGGAACTTGAGGACCTTAGGCTCCATATGTTTACCCCACATTCCTTCTCGCATAAGCTCTTCTAAGAGCCATATGTTTAAAAGTATTGGCTAAGAGTTAGGAGAATGACCTTTCTATAGATGAACTCTATGGCACGACTTAAGATTAGTGAAAAAAGTGAAGTTTCCTAAATGCATTTTAGTCTCCTATTCATAAATGCAAAATGCTTGCCACTTATGAACAAGACTCTACTCGATGCGGCTTGTTAGACATCCTAGAATCATTATAAAAGAACCTGATATTTTGAATACCAAGTGTAATGACCCAAAGTTCACCCTAAACATCACATGACGGATAGAACCCCGAGTGGCCCTAAACGAGCCAGTTGACATATGCATGATGTAATGAATATACAATTTAAGAGATATAGCAACATAAGTCTCAAATCATAACATGATATAAATAATACAATCAAAGTACATGAGAAATAAGTGAAATATTGTTAAGTCTGACACAAGCCTTTATAACATAAAAAGGGTGGTTCAGACGTAACCGTACACCATGTACAAGTCTGAACCAAAAGACATAAAATTGAAATATCTAAAACATAAATGGTCCTGTCCACGGAGCATGATGACTCACCAATCCAAATGGTCAAGCTAAGTAATCCCGATTTATCTGCCACCAAGAGGAGAAATGTCAGACCCAATATTATAAAACAATATCGACATAAGTATGCGTTAGTACATGGATTGTACCAAGTATGGGAAAATGCATAAAAATCATAAACTTGATCATACGTTGATTTTAACATGATATGCATGTCCAAGCTAAAACATAGTAAAAAGCTTTTAAAGAGTAATCATGAATCATGAACAAGGTCAATGAATACTTAAAACATAATGAAAACTTTATAAAACCTTTTGAATGTAACTTATTTCATTTTGTGGGATATTAGCTTTAATAGATGATGATTATGGTATTTTGACTCATTTAGGGCTTGTTATTCATAGTATTAGTATCCTCGATGCCTATTTTGTGCTCTAAACTGATGTTTAAATGCTAATTTGAAGGTATGAAGGAAAAAGGGCAAGACAAGGCCATTATCGGGCAAAAAAGAGTAGAAAAGATGGAAAAAGCTGAAGTTAATAAAAGTTGATAATCTCCAAGGCCACTCGGCGACTCGCCGAGTGGCACTTCAACTCGCCAAATGTTCCAGCGTGCCATCACTAGGGAAAATCCAGCTTGGCGATGCATATGGAAAATCGGCAAACGGCCAAATGGATCGGCGACAATGACTTTGATCGCCTAAAATTACAAAGTTTGAATGGTGAAGAGGCAGGACAAAACGGTAATGGAAAAGGCCACTTGGCGCATCGCCGACCTGGTCAGAGAGGATCGACAAACTCCGCCAATTGGTCCAATAGCTGAAAACCTGAAGGAGTATAAATACTAAATTTTAAAAAGATTTTAGGAGTGTGAAGTGTTGTTTTCCAGTTCTAAATTTTGATAAATTGTTTTTAGTTTTTGAGAGCTTGTACTTTGGGCTTTTGATCCAAAACATTATTCTTAGGGTTTTTAAGTAGATTTTCAAGTTGGGTTTTGATTCTAAGCTAATTTGGATCATTGTAAAGACTTGGATTTTACTACCCGACTTATGGAGAACGTAGTTGGTAATATTTTCCTACTTTGTATAATGTGTGGCTAAAACCCCAATTCTTGGGGGTGTGATTATGTGATTAATTGTCTTAATTAGCTTATGGGTGTTAGTAATTACTGATTTAATTGTTGTTTTGAAGTGGGTTCGATTGATAATTGAGTTTTAACTCATGAATTATAGCTGCAAATGCAGTTCTAGTCGAGTATTCCGTTCTTGCTTGAGAAAAAGGTTTTAGAATTATGGTTATCAAGTGATAATTGTAGTGATTGGGTTGTTGTGTATTCAGCTTGAATGTGTGAGTCTTTATTGGATCCTACCTATCTAGCTCGAGAGAGTAGGTAAATTGAGGTTTTGGGTTGTTTATAGTGTGATGCTTGTTGAGGTTCGAGAGAACTCACTTGATTCGTGATATTTAATCGAGAGATGACTATAAAATCTAAAACCTAGCCTACCTACTAAGATTCAACTACTTTTGATATTTAGTAATCACCCGTACAACGAAATTGGCAATTAATCGATCACATCCCCAAGTATCCCTTTCTACTTGATTACTCCCCTGTTCATTTGCAATAATCCTTGATGGGATGACAAAGATAAACTGAGTTTGGTATACTAGGGGGGATCAGGTGTCTCCTTTGACTTTCAGGATGACAAAGGAACAAATAGAAAAAGACCAAGAGCGGGATCAATACATGGCTAAAATGATGACCCAAATGGATCTTTTGTCCAAACATGTCATGTGTAGTGGTTCTAAAGCTATGAATGCAGTTGGAATTAGCGGAGTAAATCCCGATGATGCACACTTTGAAGCGTTGTACAATGAAGAAGTACACTTTCTAGCAAATTAGGTAAGAGGTTTCCACCAAAATTATCCAAGGCCAGGTGGGAACCAAGTTTGGAATAGAGAGCGTGTTGAAGGTTGGAAGGATCATGATAGGGAGTGGCGTGACCGTGGTACAAAATGGAGGGAGTGACATGGTGACAAAGAGAAATATGTCCCTCCCCATAAGCGTCAAAAATCAAAAGAGCAAAGGGCAAACCCGGTTTTTTTTTGCATTGAAGGTATGCTTGCACGCATTCTCAATAAAGTGGAAGGGTCAGGCAAGGTGCTTAAAGAAATGACAGATGATGTCTCAACTCTAAACCAGACGGCTACTTCTCACTCGGCGTCCATTAAATAACTGGTAACACAAATGGGTCACATATCATCTCATTTTAATCCAAAGCCAAAAGGGGGTCTACCAAGTGATATCTTGGTTAACCCAAAGAATGAACCTTGACAGCGTATCCACATCGTGCCATGATGTTAAATAAGGTGTTTCTTGGGAGGCAACGAGTTTTTAAGATTTTATTATTGTTGTTTGAATAACGGGTGTTGAATGTGCAGGGTTAAAAGTTGAAATTTTGGGAAAATAAGCAGTTAGGCGAGCCCAAGTACCAGTCGGCGACTCACCGAACAGGTCAGCGAGCCCAATCTCGATCGCTGTTTGGACCAACTAGTTAGCTAGTGGTTCTGTAAAACTCAATGGGCAAAAGAGCCATTCGACGCATCATTGAATGGGTCAGCGGCATAAATGAGCGTCGTTGACTGACGTGCGAACTAAAGGGTCAAAAGGCCAAATCCATTTTTAAATTCAAAAATCTCCCTCTTTTCATACTTTTCGACTTCTACACTTTCAGAACTGCACTTTATATTTTTGTACTTGCATTTTGTGTTGGATCAATTGCTCTGGGGGAGCTTTGGTGCACTTTGTTAGCCTAGCGTTCAAAAATCTGCTTTCGAGGTTAGTTATCCGAACCCCGCCTTTAAATTTTGGTAATTTCATATGCATGATCATTGCCTTGCCGTTATATTTGCGTATTAATGATTGTTTGAATGTTTAAATGTTTGAATGTTTAAATGTTTGAATGTTTGTTGGTAGTGCATGCACGT
Organism: Solanum acaule; assembly: GCA_036250505.1. Lineage (NCBI taxonomy): Eukaryota > Viridiplantae > Streptophyta > Magnoliopsida > Solanales > Solanaceae > Solanum > Solanum acaule. The sequence goes on from JAJOOR010009885.1 coordinate 30,977, forward strand.
ATCGTGCTTAATTTTGTGTTTTTAGCCGTTAATTGTGAAATCCTGTATGTTTGATTGATAAAATTTATGGGTTGTGTTGATTTTATTGTTAGGTCTAGTGGGGGTGAAGTCTGAGTAACCCATGTTATGTCGATCATACAATTTTGCCAAATGATAGAGAGGTTGACGTCATTCTTAAGGGCAAAATACATCGATTGGTTAATTTTGGCCAAAACGGGGGAATTTTGAGTACCCCGAGGTCATGGGTTGTGTGGGATTGGGCTTAATTGCATAAAATAGGTGCTTAATTTTGTTTTCTCAGTTTCGAGTTAGAATTTGAAGGTCGGGGTCAAAATGTGGCACATTGGACTATTCGGCGAACTGGGTCAAGCTCGCCTAGTGGTTTGGCGGTTCACCTAAAGACCCTTGGATCACCTTTTTATCCTTCATATTTGAGAATTTTATTCTGTAACTTTCGGCATTATGCCTGAGCTCACCGAGTTCACTCGGTGACTCGTCGAATTCCCCTTTTGATCGCCCTTCTGCGCTTCAATTTATCAAAAATATTTTGTAATGTTCGACGATCTACTTTTAGTTCACCGAACGGACCTGGACATCACCGACTTGTGGTAATTTTTGAGTAAATTTTGTTCTGGAACATTCGACGAGCTCGACTTAGCTATCCAAATGGGTTCGGTGACTCGCCGAACCATTCAGCGAGTTCTCATACATAGTTTTATAACTTTGAAATTTTTCAAATTAAGTCTAACGTATTTGGTTTTGTTTTGCAGGAATGGCTAGACCAAAAGTACCTGGGAGAAATCAATTGCCCTGAAAGCAGGGTAGAGGCATTGTTATAAATGAGGGAGTTGCATCCTTCCGAAATGTAGTGGAAAAACTTTCTCCGATTGGGAGAAAAGGAAAAGGGAAGAAGCCCGTAGTGCAAACACTTGCGGTGGAGAACTCCGACAGCGAGGGCGTCTAGGCCACCCACCTCACTACCTCTGAAAGTGAGGGTCACTCGGGTGATAGTTCACCAGTCTTCACATCTGAGCTGGAGATGATCAGACTCTCCAAACTAGGAGAGCGGAGCTACGTTCCAAATCTTTGAATGATCCAACTCAGATCCCGGTGCCTCCTGTGCCTCCTCCACCTCCAGCACAAGTAGTAGAGCAGGTACCACCAGTTCAGGCTCCTTCTCCCCGGTCACTGAATAGATTGAAGGCCGAGGGTTTGAGGACAATATTAGAGAAGAAATGGTTGTCTACAGATGGTGTTGTAGACCGGTACCCAGAAGTCTGGAACATTCTTAAGTTCCACAAGTTTGAGATTTTCACCAAGCCTCGAGGCTCTTATATTCCTACTTGGGTCCGGGAGTTTTATGTGGAATATGGTAAGCTAGTACTATAAGAGAAGAAGAAGGCCAACTCATTCTAGCTAGTGGAACATGTGGTAGTGAGGGGTCGGAAAGTGAAGTGCAGCAGCACCGATATCAATGAGGTGCTTAGCTGTACAGTAAATGTGATTCACCACTTGACAAGCCATATTCAGAAGAAGACCCTTAATGACTTGAAGCGTTGGTTGGAACATTTGACATCAGATATGACACCACGGTGGATTGAGGAAGGGGTGCCTATAGAGAAGAATGACCTAAATGTGGCGGCCAGATATTGGTTCGGCTTCATCAGCAACACATTGATACCATGACTGAACGAGTCACTTCTTAGGCATCCAAAGGCTGCTTATTAGGCTGCATCATGATTGAGAGAGCCTAAATCTATGTCTGATCATAGAGCATGAGATGGCCATGAGGGCGTAGCAGAGCCTGACCTCTCTCCCTTTCCCAATCTTGATTATTGAGCTGTGTAAGTGGGCCCATGTTCCTTTGATTGACAAGACGGATGTGGAATTGACTCCCACTTCTTCTACTAACATCCGAAGGATAGAGGCTGAGTACATGAGGGACGAGGCTGATAGGAGAAGAGTTGCATAGGCAGATACATCCCAATAGTTGATGTTGAGATGTTGCTAACAGAGGCAATCCTTCCCCCTTAGTCCAGTGAGCCTATAGGTACCCAGACACCTCTACTTCGGTTCCTTTTGGTTTGACTATTATTCACCCTCCACTGTTGCTACTTATTCTTGATCCCCGATCACCCAGGCTATGTTGTACAAGCTGGACCAGCTGACCCAGTCTGCTGATGTTCGTGCCTCTCGGGTAGAGGCTGTTGTGCCTGGGTTGATTAAGCGGGCTATTCCTGCTGCCTTGGCCCTGATTAGGGCTGAGTTGAGAGAGCACATAGAGTGGATAAATGCCTATAGATTTGCACTAGATGTCCATACCGTAAGAGTTGAGGCTTGTGAGCAGAGACAAGGTGCTTCTGAGGATGTGACGGCCTTGAAGGCCGATATTGTTCAGCTGCGAAGAAATGTGGATGAGCTGAAATCCACTAATCAATCTATGTTATTCGACACAGTTGAGATCTCGAAGGTTCTGAGTATAGATTTCCCGATCAGTTCTGAGATGTTGAGTTTAAGGCTGAGACAAATGATGAGGAGCTGCTATTTGAGACACAACTGTTTATGATGATTTGGAGGATCTTGAGGGAGCTATGGTCTTGACAACTGTGGCGGCTTTTTCAGGGATACTTCGATGGTGGGCACCTATGGAGCTAAGGTTGATTTAGAGCCGGGTATTGATGCCCAGACAGATGGAGTCACCGACATGTAGAGTTCACCCCAGGCTTAGCAGTGCAGGAGGATTTTTGACTCTCTTTATGTTGTTGTTTAGATTTTGTTTTTTCTTGGCATTTGAGGACAATTTCTAGTTTAATTTGGCGGGGTGAGGTATTTCCATACCTACCTCATTTGGGCTATTTTCTGGATATTTAGTGTTTTTTATGATTGTTTTTGTGAATATTGGATATTGTTGATAGATATTGGTTTTGATTCATTGTGTTGGTCCTTTGTTTTGAATGCAAAATATTGGTTTGGAACCAATATAAAAAAAAATTCCCCTCTTGATGTTTGTGAATGTGGTTGTTCTCTTGCAATTTCGAGTGTCGGTTGTGATCAATTCCGATGACTTGAATAGTGCTATCAATTGAATGATATGTGTGTACAACTCCAATGAGGCAAATTGATTTGCATACATCATATGTGAACTCCTAGCATCTCATTGTGGTTAGCTGGTTGTTGAGTTGACCTCTTCTGATGATCGTTTCACGCTAGCTGAAAATTGTAGAATCTTGTTTGATGACTGTGTTGAATGCAATGTGTGGTGAGATTTTCTTGAAATGTGTGCTTGGTAATACCTAGAACTTTCCCCGTTAGTCCAATTCATTAATGTAAGCAAGCGATTGAGATAATCTTAGGCACAAATTTGTGAAGAGTGAGCCAAAATTGATCTTATACCTCTTTGTGACCACCTGAGACTGTGAACCTAGCTTGGCACCATTTGAACCTATCCTTTTCTTTGGATGAAACTTAAACAAGTTTGAACTCTTTGTCCCAACACCTATAACCTTCATGAAGTATTAGTTTGTTTGAATATCCAACTTAGACCAAAAGCCTAAGTTGGTGGTGTGGTGAAAAAAGAGGAAAATGAAGTAGTTTGAGAAAATCGCCCTTGAAGGATCATGTTGAAAAATATGGAACCCCTCCATGTAAAAGAAAAGAGGAGAGAGAAAAAAAAAAGTGAAAGTAGAAAAAGAAAAGAGTTGTTTAAATAAGGCTTGTGAAATGGACAAAAGAAATGGGGTATCCAATGAGTCATGCTTAAATGAATATATGATGGATTGTGAAAATAATAAAGTGCAGAAGAGAAGGAGAAAAAGTGAAATGCAGGCCATATTTCATTCGCCTAAAATTATAGAGTTTGAATGGTGAAGATGCAGGACAATACGACGATGGAGAAGGCCACTGGGCGCATCGCCGACCTGGTCGGCGAGGCTCGACTAACTCCGCTGATTGATCCAAACGCTGAAAGCTAAAGGAGTATAAATACTAAATTTTAAAAAGATTTCAAGAATGTGAAGTGTTGTTTTCCAGTTCCAAAATTTTAATCAACTATTCTGAGTTTTTGAGAGCTTTTACCTTTGGCTTTCGATTCAAAACATTATTCTTAGATTTTCAAGTTGGGTTTTGATTCTAAGCTAATTTGTAGCATTGTAAAGAGTTGGATTTTACTACCCGACTTATCGAGAACATAGTTTGTAATATTTTCCTACTCTTTATAAGGTGTGGCTAAAACCCCCATTCTTGGGGGTGTGATTATGTAATTAATTGTCTTAATTAGCTTACGGGTGTTAGTAATTACTGATAGTTGTTGTTTTGAAGTGGGTTTGATTGTTAATTGAGTTTTAACTCATGAATTGCAGTTGCAAATGCATTTCTAGTCTAGTATTCTATGCTTTCTTGAGAAAGAGGTTTTAGAATTTAGTTTATCAATTGATAATTGTAGTGATTGGGTTGATATAGATTCAGCTCGAAAGTGTGAGTCTTTATTTGATCCTACCTATCTAGCTTGAGAGAGTAGGTAAATTGAAGTTTTGGGTTGTTAATAGTGTGATACTTGTTGAGGTTTGAGAGAACTCACTTGATTCGTAATAGTTGATCGAGAGATGGCTACTACATCTAAATCCTAGCATACCTACTAAGATCCAACGACTTTTGGTAATTAGTAATCACCCGTATAGTGAAATTAGTAATTAATCGGTCACATCCCCAAGTATCCCTTTCTACTTGATTACTCCCTGTTCTTCGTAATTGTTAATTGACAAACCTATTCCCCCCCCCCCCCCCGCCTCCCAAGTTGACACTTGTTGTCAACCCCTTAAATTTAATCTAATGATTTCGATAATTTCTATTCCTACAACCGATTAGAACATGTCTTTCACTTCGTAATTGAATTCTCTACAGTCTCAATCCTGTCACGACCCAGGGGTACCCCCTAGATGTAACAAGGCGTACAAGTGTCACAACCCGAGAGCACCCCCTAGTCGTAACATGGCGTAATTTACCCCGAAGGGGTCGTATACAAGCCCTTAGCACATTCTTAACATAAGATAATAGAAAAATACGGGAAAATTTTAAACTTTACAATCGAAGTCTTATATCATAAAAACAATACGCGGAAGTCTTTCTATACTCTTTGTCTCAAACCATCTATTTAAAACTCAAGAATAAAAGTCATTGGGACGTAGCCCATACAAAGTCTAAAACATGAAAATAAAGACATAAAGGAAATGTGGTTTTTGTCCTCGAAGGTATGAGGACTCACCAATTCTTCAACTCTTCTAACTCCTTGAAACTCTAGCCTCCAATAGCAACTCAAAGTTCCAACCCTACATTTGGTTAGAATGTAGGCAATATGCGTTAGTACAAAAGGTACTAAGTATGAAAGCTAGCACAACATCATAAAAGTATCTCCAAATGGTTAGTCAACATAAGACATAAGCATAAGAGACAATAATATAAACATAAGCATAAATCTCCAACATAAGCATCATATAATACAAGTCAACCTAAGACATAGTAAATGAGCATAGGAGAACATCATATTCATGATAAGGTCTCTACTTAGACCTACAAGGTTACACACCTCAACCCTAAGTCTTTCATATTACAAGAGGACTACTTCACAAGACACCTCCAAGTATACTTGTGCAATGCAAGGATAGCATCCCATACTACCATCCAAGCTAAGTACCTCTCTTTGGTTATTCTTGGGCATAGTCCACCTTCATACTCAAGACTAAGGTTTTCTTGTCATATTAACATAGTCTATATACATGGTCCACTCTAAAGCTTCTTTATGCCATAAGGGTACCACACTTCTATGTAACCCCAAGACACACTTGTGCAATGCATGAAAGGCATCCCATACTACCCTTCACATTAAACATAGCCTTGCAGTCATCCTAGTCATATCCACCCTACTTTGGCCTCCTTATTAACTTCACTCTCTTAACTACGGAATCTCTCACCTTAGTCAACTATAACTAGGAAAGGCAACTCTAATCCAATCCTATCTCAAGGCTTCTCTTTAATGACCCTAAATCATACTTTGTGCAATGCACTCTTAGTATCCCATAATACTAATCGTGCTAAGTATTACTTTTAGGTCCTATTACTAGTTCTTCTTGGTTTGGAACCTAGTTCCCCTCTTTATCTTTAAAACCCTATGAGGTACTCTCTCTCAAGCACATCTTAGTTCATTATTAGGTTGAAACCTAGGAGATACTTCTTTTAGTATGTCTAAATTCCTTCTTCACATGGACCCTATGAGATACTATCTTAAGCATGTCTAAGTCCATCTATACTCTTGAACACTATGAGTTACTCCTTTAAGTCAGTCTAAGTTCATTATACTTTGAACACTATCAAATGCTTCTCAAGCATGTCTTAGTTCATAGGATATGGAGATCTCTACTAGGAACCTTAACTCAACTATGTGAAGGATCCCATCTCATGAGACCTAACTTTGGGAAGACCCACACTCTACTACATAAGAGTTTCCCCTTTTTATTCTTGGATAGTCCTCACATCAACTAGGTGTGGCTCTCCTTTCTTCTTGGAGTCCGCACCCTATCTTGTGTGACACTCCATCTCATTGTCAATATCCACTTGGAGCCAAGCATACACCCCAAGGTTTACTTGTTAAGCCTTTCTTAACATTCATCTCCCACGAAAGGATGTCCTTGAAAACCAATCCATGTTCAAGTGATTCTCTCACTTTCATCTAGCAAGCATTCCTAAGTTAGATTAGGTGAGTATAGGTCTTTCACCACAATCAAACCTATTAGACTTCTATTCTCTTTTAGACTTTACTCTCATAGACTTAGAATCACTAGGTAATCACATTAGCCTCACCCTAAAGCCCTAGCTATCATGATCACAAACCTTACTCTCAAGGTTTCTTTCTAAATCTCTTCTTTATACCTAGATTCCAAGGTAATTTGATCACATCTTTCAATACTAGGTGATTCAAGTCTCAATAAATCATAAAGGTTAACTCCTAACTTTACAAGTCAATATCCTTCCTATTCAATCAAGTCTAGTTCAATTCATTATTAGATGATCCTAACTATGATCAATTACAACACACAACATTGAATTAGGAAGATCACATATGAACCTTCAACTTTGCCTCTAATGGCATAAACCCACAAAGATCACATTCATCAGTTTAGATTAGGGTTCATCATAGAAATCACATGAAATCATCACATTATCATCAAACAAAGATAAATCAATCAATATTGGGTGATATCCACTAGATTGGAATCACACCCAAGCCCTACCCCAATGCAATCACAACCCTAGCTAGAATTGGGTTTTTGATTTACAATTGGGGGATTTCTAAAGGGGTTCCATTGGTGGAAGTACGATGAATAAGCTTCACATACCTTCAATCAATGCCCTAAACAAAACTTCAATCAATGGATGAAATCGCCCTAAGCCACTGCCCTTTTTCTTCTCTTCTTCCTCTTCTTCTTCAATTCTAGAGACATGATTTTTTTGGAGAGGATTTTAGGGGTCTTTAGATGAATGGGTAAAAGTGATTAGTTTAGGGTCTATTAACTATTTATAGGAGGTGAATTAACTAACTAATCGTCCCTCCTAACCCCTAAACTAATTACTAAACTAACCCCTAAACACTAACTTAAAAACTAATAGCTGAAAACTGGGCAGACCTACGAGACCTCCACCTACGGTCGAGTGATGGGCCGTTTTGTGCCTTCGTTGTTTAGGTCTGGGACTTGGTCATGGGAGATAAGGCTCCCTAGACTAAGTCTTGACCTACGGAGCAGACTTACGGGGCGGCATTTGACTTAAGAGGCGTCACTTGCCTTCGTAAGTCAAGCTGTTTTTGACAGCTTTTGGCCAATGTTGGGGTCCTCCCCAAGGACCCCTAGGGTGGTCCTTGGGGGGTCGTACCCGGACGTTTAACCCCTATTTATGTCCATATAAGTATAGGGGACATTTATCTTCATTTTAACCCTCATACAACACTCCAAAAGTCCACTACAAGACCCTACAACACACTAGTTCATCTTACTAGTTTCCGGGCGTTATGATCGTTTCTTGACATTTGACCTCTAAATTCACCAAACTAACTTCAAAATCCATTATTCATCATTTAGACAAGTTTCCAACTATAAACTAACATGTGAGGCTCTAGTTCAACCTATTATATTTAGTCAAGCCTTAGCTAGGTCTTACTATATTTTACAGGGTGTTACAACAAGACTCCGAAAGGCCTCATACAAGCCACTTAGCATATAATAACATAAAGTAATAAAAAATTGAGTGGGAATTTAAAACTTTTCAATACAATCAAAGTCTTTTATAAAAACGAGCGGAAGTCTAATACCATAGTCTCAAACCATCTAAAACAACATGAATAAAGTCTTGGGACGCAGCCCATACAATAGTCCAAGACATAAGGAAAGACATAAGAGAAAAGGGTGATCACATCCTCGAACACAATGAGGACTCATGAAATCTTCACTTCCTTGATCAATAAAGAAGTAGCCACGAGTGTGAGAATCTATGACACCGGACCCTACATTTGATAATAATGTAGGCAAGAGTATGTGTTAGTATAATTAAGTACTAAATATGATAGCTAGCTAGCATAAACAACATAAACATCATGGTTAGTCAATATAAACCATAAGCATAATCATGCACATACATCAATATCATAATAAGAAAAGAATACTCCTCAAGTAGCCTTACTCATCCTTAGTCAAGACTTGGGTCATCCACCTCTAGTCAACTTACCTTATGGAAGCCCTACCAAGCAACAATCCAAGATATTCATTCTTCATAAGACAATTCACATAGTTTAAACTTTCTTTTAAATACATGTGGATTCACCTCATTGCCTACCTTACAAAGGCTAATGGGCATTAGCCTCTTGCCTTGTTTACCTTAAGATCGTGGGTACTCGCCTCCAAAATCATATCATATGACACGGGTACTCGCCTCCACGTCATTTCATAAGGATCATGGGTACTCACCTCCTTGTCCATTCATGATAGAAAGAACGTGGGGACTCACCTCTTGTTAAATTCTAAGGAGTATGGGAAATCACCACATATCCTTCCTTTTAGAGGTCAAGGGTAGTCGCCTCTAGCCTCATCGTTCATTTAGCATTTTAGTCGAAATTCATTTTACGTGAGCAATCCTTTCAACCTAGAATCATTCATCTGAGAAAGCCTTTCAAATTTATACATTCATAATTAGGTAATTCATGTGGGAAGTATCCCTTCCTCAACAATAACTTCAATTACCAACAATTCACATCATAAGCTTTACTCTAAAAGCCCTAGTTCTCATGATCTTTATCTAAGCTTCATTCTCAATCAATTTTAATCATATTTAATCAATCCTATAAGGACAAGCCTAAACCCACAAAGTTTCCCTTCATGACATCAACCTAACTATATTAATTCTAGGTCAAATCATGGAATAGGCATGGGTACGTGTAATTTATCCTAAAAACATGTAATTCTATCAATTCAATCATAAACAATCATAATCTACTCAATTCGATCAACATTCAACATAACCCACAACATTGGAAGAAACCCTAATTAGAATTGGGGAAATTCTTCATCAATTGGGGAAATTCTAGGGGACACCATGGGAGGAAGGATCCCATGGATGAAAATCCATCATACCTTGATCACAAAGCCCTCACAAGCTTGAATGTTGGATACTTAAACTTGACCTAGCTTCCTCTTCTTCCTTCTTCTTCTTCTTCCTTCTAGAGAGAGAATTTTTTAGAGAAGTTTTGGGTTTTCTTTGGGATTTGAGAGAATGACTTAATTGAGTGAATTTAGGGGTCTAAAATTCTTATATATGTGGTCTAGGTTTAGTCAAAATGGCACCACTTAATTCTAATTAAAACTAGAAAAGACCATTAAGCCCTCAAATTAATCTTCCCACAGCCCCACCCATGAGACCACATCAACGGACCATTGATGGACCTACGGTCCGTCCTGGTCAAGCGTGGTTCGATGGTATGGGCTTGGTTTTTGGGCCTTGGACCTACGACACCCAACCACGGGCCGTGGACCCATCCACGGGGAGTGGGTCTGCCTTAGGCAGTATCCAAGGTGCCCCCATCCACGAGGCCACCTACTGGGCATAGGTCTAACAATGGGGCATTGTTGGCCCTCATGGTTGACACTCGGAGGTTCTGAAAATTGGCAAGGTTTCCCTCTTTAGGCTACGGGGTGTAATAACTCCTTCTAGGATCGAACCCAACTTTTCGCTGGGTTTCTACTAGATTGTGATCGCCTGCACTTAGTATTGGATGAAGTGTAGTTGAGCGTTATCAACCGACAATAGACCATGTGAGCCATAACATGGAATTTGATGTAACCCTCACATTGAAAAGGGGATTCTACTTGTTAAGGTTTTCTTCCTAACAATCATTTATATGCTATTTATGGATCCACTAGCTAGATCATTAAGACATATCCTACGGGAGCACGTAGTTTGGGATAAGGATATTGCTCCTAAAGACCCAACTTTTACTAACTGGATAGCCTCAATCTCAAATTTCTCTCGGTGTTAAGTAAAAATCCCAACAAAATTAGTGATAATCATATTCTTATTGTCATACTTGGACAGGCACAATTAACCTACCAATCCAATCACAAGTCATCAGAGAGTAGTTCCTTTAAATCATGATTCATACATATATGAGAAAACCTTTCAAAACCATGACTTAATAATATGTGAGAAATTCTTTCACAATTCATTGAAACTTATCTCAAAAGCATTCTTAGTTCATAAAACATCATTTTCATAAGATATGCATAACTTTCATAAATCATAATTCACAAATTCATAAGCTTTGTTCATAAATTCAATATCAAAATCAAGTAAAAAGTAGGATTCCATACGAAATCAATTGAAAACCATGTAATTGAGTCAAATCATGCATTGTAAGATTGAAATTAGATAATTGAATCATAATAAATTAGACTCAAAGAGAATCACATGAATCCCTAATCAAATTGGGTGAAAATTGAGTTTGGAGATTAATATTCTTTGGGGACCCAATTGATGAATGCAATCCATTGGCGAATTCTATCATACCTTGATAATAAAATACCTAAAGCAATAGAGATTGAGGCTTTGAAACTCTTGAAAGCCTAGTTCTTCTCCTTGAAGCTTGCGGTAGAATTGGGGAAGATGACTTAAGAGAATCAGAGGTTTTTTTTTGAGTGAATGGAAGAGATTAGACTTAGTTTGTAGGAGTAGAAACGGTTATAGGGTAGTTATAAGTCCAAAATGACTTAGTTTAGGCGTTGGGTAGGTACGAAAAGACCAAAGTATCCTTCATTAAATTTTGTCGAAGTGACCAATGGGTTACCTACGATCATTAGAACTTTCTACGGCCCATACAGGTCAACCGTTAGAACTAGGCCAAATATTTAACCAACTTTTCACAAACTCTTCTATGGGCCATCGAACTTTCTACAGTCCATAGACCCCATTCATAGTCCTCAACTTTAAGCCCAACAAATTACTACCTATAGAACCTTTCTACAGATGCCATCTACAACCCGTCATCCATTATATGATCCATCCTAGCAATACATAGATCAACTTATTGGACTTTTATTTTTTGAAAACTCAACTCAGTTCCTACGGTTGCCATCTACGACCCATAGAGTTTTCTATGGACAATAGATATGTCTCGTAGGTTTGGACCAGTAGCTTAACATAAGATAAACATCATAAACAAGGTAAAAACATGCTTATTTCCTCTAAATTACCCAAAAATAGGGTAAGGCAAGGATACTATCATTTAAACAAGATCTGTACTAAACACTCTCCCAAATCTAGCTAAACATTATACAAAGACTATAACAAGCAAACTCTAAGAGCGGTAAGTCGTAGCCTACCTTGATGTTGATCGAGCATGATCCAAAATCTACTAAAGTAGAGCTTTTTCCTTCCGAGCCACCTCTGGTCGATGCCACTCTGTCAATTCAATGATCACGGAGTCAATACAGTCATTTTGAAACCTAAATCACAATAATTGACAATGAGGCTATAAATGAGCCAAAATAGCATTGTGGGACCAACACAAAGAATCACAAAATTCATTTTGCCAAAAGGTCCTAACCAACTCAAGGAACTTGTGCTCCAGATATGTGCACAATCCTAGCTTCAAATGACGCCAAAGTAGTTCATCTAGCAATAGTTCAAGAAATCCACTTCTTAGCTAAAATTGACAACTTAAACAAGAATTTATGGGTTTAGGAGAGTGAACAATGACCTTAACAACGTCCACACACTAATCTTGGGCCAATGCAACAAATCTCTCAAGAAATTTCCAACAATTGAGCTCCCAAAACGAAATGAAATAAAGAAGATTGACTCAGCAATTTCATCACAATTATTGTCGCTTCGACGACCCCGATGTCGCAAGTGTGATATCATAAAAGTGAGAAATGGACCACCGGTGCGAGTATTAATGGGTGACAGTCTTTATAGGAGCGAACCCTAACTCTGTAGAGGCAAAGTTGCCTAAGCAACTAAGATTAGTAGAAGTGTGGTTTGGTAGTGTTGCCCACTCCGCAGGAGCTTAGTGCACTAACTTTTAAAAATTAAGATTTAAAGTCTTCACCGAATTTTTGAAATTAGTTTGGAGTCCCACCAACACAAATCGAATATGCTATAAAGTGAGAAATCATTACCAGACTTAGTGGAACAATCAAAACTACCAATATAGGTCGCCTCAATAATAAGTGGGTCCAACACTTGATCTCTAGTTTAGACATAAGCCACTAGGTAGTTCAAAATAAGTTTGAAACCCTCGAGAACCAAACCAAAGGTCTATCCAAACCAAACTCAATGTTTTTGAGCTAATAAAACAATCAAAATTGTATTTTGAGGACTTTTACATGATGTTTTGAGAAGTCAAATTTAAACTTTAAAAGCTCTAAAACACAAAAAGTTGCATAGAAGTAAAACGAATGACTATGTCACCAAACTATCAGCCCCAACAAGTCATAAATGTGTTAGGGTCGCTATAGGAAGGCTCTATAAGACAAAAATATACAGAAATAGAGAAAATGATGTATCGGCTGATTACGATATCTACTAGTAAAAGGACGTTTATCCTCAAAAGTAAAGGGTTGAAAAGTAGCTGAAGTCTCAAACAAGTGGGGATACAAAACTCCATCTCATGCTCAGTCTCCCTGGTAGATTCCTCGATCGGATGATGTATCCACTAAACCTTAACAATAGGAAAATCTCTCAAACGTTACCATCTCATATCTATCTAACATAATAATTAGCTCCTCAAAATATATCGAATGGTTGTCCAAATGGAAATATCCCATCTAACCACATGAGACTCATCTGGAATATACCAATTTAGAAAATTAGATGAATAGCTATAAATGCAGGAGGTAAGGCCAAATCACAAACAACAGAACCAATAATTAGGAGAATACCAAATGCCCTTATATATTTGGGGTTAAGTTTTCCCCACTTCCCATACCATATCACCTCTTTCATGGTCAATAATCAATGAAATACCTGGTCACCAACTCTGAATCTTAAAGCTTGATGCATGCGATCAATATAACTATTATGCATGCTCTATGTTGACAAAAGCCTATCTTGAATCATCCAAACTCTGTCCAAATCCTTCTGAAGAAATTCAGAACCACGTGATCTAGACTCTAAAGCCTCAAACCAACCAACCAGAGAATGACTATGTCTATCATATAAGGCCTCGAATAGAGCCATCTGATTACTCGAATGATAGTTGTTGTTATACACAAAATCTACAAAGGCTATGAACTGATCTCAATGCCCTAAGAAATCCAACACATACACCCATAACATATCATTTTGTAACACCTCGAAATCTAGTAGGACAAACTAGGGCTAAGTGAAAGGGCTAGACCTAAGGAAGAGGGCAAGAGCAAAGAAAGACGGCTAGGGCAGCCTAATCTTTCCTAGACACTGCCCAACATTCCACGACCACCACCATGGTTCATGGTGAGGACCACGGCTTATGGTGAGGATCACGACTCGTTGTATGGCTCATGGAGGGCAAGGCAGTACCTAGGTGAAGCTTCCCAAGACAACCTCCTCCACACAAGTGCCTTGACGGCTCGTGGTGGCCACCATGGATCGTGGTACCACTCGTGGAGGTGAGGCAGTAGGCCTCCAAGTCTGCCCCAAATGAGGAACTTCCCCACGAGCCCTTGGACTGCTCATGAAGACCACCACGGCAGTGGTGGGAGGTGTCATGGTCCTCACTTAGGTTTTTAGAGGTGCAAGGGAGGGCTTCCAAGCTACTGGTCCAAGACCACGATGGGGACCACGACACGTGGTAGAGACCACAACTCATGGAGCCTATGAAGATGGGCAGTGCACTGTAAGTTGAGGGGTAAATAGGTCTTTTTGGTTTTAATTAGTTCAAAGCCATGTCATTTTTTCCTAAGCCTAGGACCCCTATATAAGTCATTTTGACCCCAAAACTCACCCCTTCAACTCATTATTTTCCAAAACCTAAAAGAAATCCCAAAGTCTTCCTCTCAAATATTTCTCTCTCTAGAACTTGAAGAAGAAGAAAGAGTTTGGAGCTAGGATCAAGGTCAAGTCTCAATTCCTCAAGCATTTTTGGGCTTTGTAATCAAGGTATGCTAGCTTTTTATCCATGAAGTCCCTAAGGTTACCCAAATTGAGAAGATGAAATTCCCATATTTAAGTTAGGGTTTCTTCCAATGTAATGGGTATTGATGAATATTGATCCAATTGAGTGGATTATGACTATTTATGCTTGAATTGAGTAGATTGAATGATTTTAGGATGAATTTACATGTACCCATGCCTAACCCATTCTAGAAGGATGAAATTGATATATTTGGGTTTTATGCCATGAAAGAATAATTTGTGGGTTTAGATGTATTCAATCTAGGATTGATAAGATACATTAGAATTGAAGCCTATATGGTGAATTATGATTAGATTGCTTTGAGTTTGAAGATCATGAGATGATTATTATAATGAATTTCTTGAGATTGAGAATATATAATGACTATGATATATAGGGCTTTGAGAGTAAAGCTTATTTTGTCAATTGTTGACTATTGATGAAATTGTTGTGGAATTGATACTTCCCACATGAATTGCTTATGTCATGAATGTGAAAGGCTTTCTCACATTGAAAGATTCTAGGTTGAAAGGATTTGTCATCTAAAATGAATCTAATGCTAATGATGAAGAAATTGATGAGGCTAGAGGCCATAACCGATGACCTCCAAATGAGATGGATATGAGGTGATTACCCGTATTCCATAAAGTAGGATAAAGAGGCGATTACCTTTATTCCTTAAAGTTGAACGAAAGGTGATTCCCCATGTTCTGAATATATGAATGGACAAGAGGCGATTGCCCATGATCCTTATAGAATGACAAGAGGAGAATACCCATGTCACATGTTGTTGGACAAGAGGCGAGTACCCATGATCCATATGTTAAGTTGGACAAGAGGCGAGTACCCATGATCCATATGTTAAGTTGGACAAGAGGAGAGTACCCATGATCCATATGTTAAGTTGGACTAGAGGCGAGTACCCATGATCTATATAAGGACTAGAGGCGACTACCCACGTACCTTTGTAGTAAGGAAAATAGGTGATTCCCTATGTCTATAAAAGATAAGTTAGATTATTATATGATGTGTGATGACCTTGGATTGTTGCTTGAGTTGCCTTCTATGATATGATTGACTAGAGGTGGATGACCCAAGTCTTAACTAAGGATAAGTTGAGGTTACTTCAAGAAGTACTCCCCTATGTTATGATGATTTATTTGCATTGATTATGCTTATGACTTATGTTGTTATCTCTTATGCTTATTTTGATGTTTATGTTGGCTATAATAATTAGTATATGTTTGTACTAACGCATACTCTTGCCTACATTTCTTATCCAAATGTTGGGTCCGGTGGTATCGACTCTCATCCCAGTGGCTAGGATCTTAGTAGAGAAAGACTTGAAGATTGGTGAGTCCTCATATCATTAGAGGATAGGCCACCATTTCTCTTATGTCTTTCATTATATGTTTTGAACACTATTGTATGGGTTGTGTCCAAAGATATTCATGTTTTAGATGGTTTGAGACAAGTGTAATAGACTTCCGCTTTTTGATATAAAACTTTGATGTTGGTTGAAAACTGTTTTAAATTTCCGCTCATTTCTACTATCTTATGTTATGAAAGCTAAGTTGAGATGTCACACCCCTTTTTCACGCACGGCGGTAAGGGTTTTTCCAATTTAAGTGACATTATTGATTAAGGGATTATTCTTTTTTTTTCCAGAGTCCCCACTTGGAATTGAGTTATGGTGTTCCAAGTCACCTTTATATTTAATCCCTAATCAAAAGGAAATGACTCTTTGTTTGGTCTGCAAACCAAAGAATCAGGTAAGAAATTTTGTTGACCGAGGGGAAGGTATAGGCATCCCTCGAGTCCCGTGGTTCTAGCACGGTCGCTTTTATTGACTTATATTTATCTTGATACATTTTTGGATAATTTGTGTCTATATGCCAAAATTTGCTTATTTTTTAATTGTTGAATTTTTATTAGTCTTAAACCGGATGCATAATTGCATTCTCGATCTTAACATTTGGAGACATAACTGTCTTCCCTCTTGAGTTCATCACACCTAATAATTTCAATTTACACATCTTGGTTTGAATTAACAAAAATTAATTATTAAAACAATTTAGACAAGGTGCGTCACCGCATCCTTGAGTTTCTTTTAAGTGTTTCACAAAAAGATGTGTAACCACATTCTTAATTGAAACCAACCTTTGAAACGGGTCATATATTTTAATATTTTACCTATTATTAGAAAGTTTAAGCGTATTATTAGTGATTAAACTATCTCTACTATTTATATTTATAAACACTATTTACATAATAAAAAGCCTAAAATCTTAAACAAATATAAAGTTATTTTATATTAATATTCGACATAGATGCATTTATATTTTTAGTTTATTTACAAGTCATGACAAAAGCAAAATAAAAAATAAAAAATGTGTAACTCTTCATTTCTTAATTTTTCTATTTTAAATTTTAAATGAAGTTGGCTAAACAAACTATTAGAATAAATTTTTTAGGTATTTGATAAATTTTGGTTGGATGCAAGAGATAATTAATAATATCATATGGTACAAGATGAAAAGTAATGAGATTAAACACACATAAAATTCGAGTAACTTCATAACATTGAAATCAAGTATTATATAATCATGAAAATCAAATTATACAATAAAAAAAAAAAATGATACCTCTTGCGAAAATTCAATTCACGAAAAGGAAACAATCCTAATAAGGAACCACGAACTCGAAACCACGAAAGTGAACCTCGACCTCAACTTTTGTTTGTGAGTGAAAGAAAAATATAAATAAAATGTGAGTATGTTTGTTGATTTTTCCTTTTTTTTTCCGTATATGTGTGGTCTATTTTGGAAGTGTGCCGTATGTAGTATAGTAGTAGTGTTGTGTTTTTGGTTGCTTTTGCTGAATGGGTTCTTGGTGTTTGTGCATGTGTGTGTATGTATTTTTTGGTTGCTGATCTATTTTTTTTTACCTCGTAGTGTTGCATGTGCATCTGTTTCCTAAGGGTGAAAGAATAAAAAAAATGTTTTTGTTCTTCCTTTTTCTCGTGGGTATGTAATGTTGGTTTTTTGGGGAGATTCGAATGTTTTTTTTGGTCTTGCGTTTGTGTGTGTTTTCTTTTTTTTTTCGATTTCCTTCTTTTTGCTGTAGTCATATAGTGTGTGCAGCCGTGTGTTGTTTGTGGGTGTAGGGTGTGGTGAGTGTAGTAGTGTAGGGGTGAGGTGGGTATTGTGAGGGAGTGATGAGGATAATGGGTAATTTTTATATATACAAAATAATAATAATAAAATATCAATTGTTTTGAACTAATTAAAAAAAATATAATTAAGAAACACAAGTTTATTTATTACATCTAATTTAAAAGAAAAAATATATTTTGTTTTGTAACTTTTCATTTCTTTTTTTAAACAATTAAAATAAAACTTACCTTAAAAAGTGATTCTATTTTTTGTTGTTTTCAAATCTTTTAAAATAAACTTAATAAAAATAAGATAACAACAACAACATACCCAGTGAAATCCCACTAGGTGGGGTCTGGGGACGGTAGAGTGTACGCAGACCTTACCACTACCTCGTGTAGGTAGAGAGGCTGTTTCCGGAAATAAAAATAAGATAAAAATAAAAAAATATTTAAGTTCTAAAAATGATGTAAATTTTTAGGTTCGGTCAAAAATTACGTGTCTACAGTTTGCCCCTCTTTGACTGGAAATACGAAGGATTTTCAGACAAAGAAGTAGATAACGTGACAAGTTTTGACCGGACTTGTATTTGAAGGAAAAATCTGTGTGACCGAGTCTTGGTTTTGGACATCCTTCATATCCCGGGTTATAATGGAATCAAGTCGCATGTAGTTCAAGGAGATGAGGTGATGAGTTTGAAGTTAAGTGAGGTTTCATCGAGGCTCCAAGTCGCGGTTCCTATCCTTACATCAAAATAATGAAAGCTAATAGTCAAAAGAAAAATAAAAGTACAAGCTCCTATCTATGCAGCTTCTCTTGAGTCTTCACTTGAGTCTTGACTTTCAGATATCACCTTGATTTTGGTGAGTATCTTGATCTTGAATATATTCGAGGCTTAACTTGTCAATTAAAATGAGTTTTTGGAACTCTTCAAAATGATAATTTGAATATGTTCTTGAATGACGGCATGTTTTCTTGATCAAAAGTTGAATAGAAATAAATGTCAGGAAGTCAGGCTGCTACATGCATTGAAAAAGCTGATTTTGGCTATCATGGAATTGATCATTCTGAAAAAGAGTTGAAACTTTGTTCTTGAATTTCAAATTTATGTTTCGCTTGAAGAAACCTAAAAACCATCATAAACAAAAGAAATAAACAAAAAATTTGCCCCAGTTTTCACTGGAAAATTTTTGTGAGTTATTAGAAAATGTAAATTTTCAAAAATAAACTTAGACTAGGAAGTGTTTATCCTAGGAGAAAAAAAAAGTCTCCGAGTAAGAAGTGTTTACCTAGGAGAAAATAAAACATAAGGATTCCAGACTAGGAAGTGTTTAACCTAGGAGAAAATAACAAATCACATTATGTAGGAGGGTCCTGCTAATCCCATTGTCCAGGAGGGTCTTACTAAACCTAATCTCATTATGTAGGAGGGTCCTGCTAATCCCATTATGAGGGTCTTTGCTATACTACGTCCCATTATTCAGGAGGGTCCTTGCTATACTACGTCCCATTATTCAGGAGGGTCCTTCCTATACTACATCCCATTGTTCAGGAGGGTCCTTGCTATCTACATCCCATTATTCATGAGGGTCCTTGCTATACTGAGTCCTATTGTTCAGGAGGGTCCTTGCTATACTACGTCCCATTGTTAAAGAGGGTCCTTGCTATACTACATCCCATTATTCAGGAGGGTCCTTGCTATACTACGTCCCATTATTCAGGAGGGTCCTTGCTATACTACATCCCATTGTTCAGGAGGGTCCTTGCTATCTACATCCCATTATTCATGAGGGTCCTTGCTATACTGAGTCCTATTGTTCAGGAGGGTCCTTGCTATACTACGTCCCATTGTTCAAGAGGGTCCTTGCTATACTACATCCCATTATTCAGGAGGGTCCTTGCTATACTACGTCCCATTATTCAGGAGGGTCCTTGCTATACTACATCCCATTGTTCAGGAGGGTCCTTGCTATCTACATCCCATTATTCATGAGGGTCCTTGCTATACTGAGTCCTATTGTTCAGGAGGGTCC
>JAJOOR010009886.1:0-31426 GCA_036250505.1 Solanum acaule
TTACTCCAAGGTCGGAATTGGGCAAACTCGGTGGCGTTGGAAAGAGGACTCAAAGACCTTTAATTGGATAGGTAAAGGTCCACCTAATTCATTATGAGACAAAAGATATGACCATTTAAAGTTGACCCTTACAACTCCTTAGTTCAAATGACTAGTTTCCGGACGTCACGGTCATTTCTCATCATTTCAACAAGTTCTCAACTCCAAACTCACATGTGAGGTTCTAGTTTCACTAGTTCGTTTTTAGGGTCGTTACAGTGTGAGTTTGTCTTTTGTGACTCCTTATGTAGCCATGAGGTTTAGCATTCCCCTGAACAACTTCTTGAACCCTTTAGGGTTGCCACACCTGTTGGTGTGTCTATTTTAGCAAAAAAAAAGTCTATTGTGAGTGTACCATCTCTGTCTATAAAAAAGAAACCATGCCTAACTTAGTTAAGCTAGACATGGTGGATTTTGATGTCATTCTAGGTATGGACTGCCTTCATGCTTGTTATGCCTTTGTCGACTATAGAACCCGAGTAGTCAAGTTTCAGTTTCTTAATGAGCAAGTTTTAGAGTGGAGGAGTAATTCAGCAGTGCCTAAGGGTTGTTTTATTTCATACGTTAAGGCCAGAAAGTTGGTTTCTAAGGGGTGCGTCTATCACTTAGTTCGAGTTAATGCCTCTAGCATTGAGACACCACTTATTCTGTAAGTTGCAGTTGCGAGTGAGTTTCCAGAGGTCTTTCCATATGATCTTCCCGGATTCCCTTCTGAGAGAGAAATAAACTTTGGAATAGATATTCTTCTTGATACCCAACCCATTTCTATTCCGCCATATAGAATGGCTTCAGTCGAGTTAAATGAGTTAAAAGAGTAGTTAAGAGATCTTTTTGATAAGGGTTCATCTGACCAAGTGTCTCACCTTAAGGCACTCTGGTCTTATTCGTGAGAAATAAAGATGGTTCCCTTAGGATGTGTATCGATTATCGATAGTTGAACAAGGTCACATAAAGAATAAGTATCCCTTTCCAAGAATTGATGACCTTTTCGACCAGCTTCAGGGTGCCATTTGATTCTTTAAGATAAACCTCAGATCTGGCTATCATTAGTTGAAAGTGAGAGAAAGTGACATCCCGAAGACAACATTCAGGACCTGTTATGGTTATTATGAGTTCCTTGTTATGTTCTTTGGTTTTTTTAATGCTCATGCAGCATTCATGGATCTCATGAACAAAGTATTTAAGCAGTATCTGGATATGGTTGTTATTGTATTCATCGACGACATCCTGATCTACTCGAGGAATGAGAAAGATCATGCCAATGTCCTCCAAACTCTTAAATATCGAGAGTTGTATGCCAAGTTTTCTAAGTGTGAGTTATGGCTTGAATATGTGGTGTTCTTAGGCCACATTATGTCTAGTGAAGATTCGATTCAATACTCAGAAGATTGAGGCAATGCAGAATTGGCCCAAACCCAACTCTCCAACTAATAAAAGGAGTTTCTTGGGGTTGGTTGGTTACTACAGAAGGTTCGTTGAGGGTTTTTCATCTATTTTGTCTCTGTTGACTAAGTTGACTCTGAAAATAGCTAATTTTCAATGGTCTGAAGCTTGTGAACAAAGCCTTCAGGAATTGAAAACTCGGTTAACTATTGCTCTAGTGTTGACCCTACCAGAGGGTATAGAGGGTTTCGTCATCTATTGTGATGTATCCAAAGTGGGGCTTGGTTGTGTGTTGATCTAGAAATGTAAGGCTATAGCCTATGCCTTCGATCAACTTAAGATTCACGAGAGGAACTACCCGACTCATGATCTCAAGTTGGCAGCAATAGTTTTTGCTCTCAAGATATGGTGTCACTACCTTTTTTACGTTCATGTGGATGTGTTCACTGACCATAAGAGTCTCCAATATGTTTTCAGTCAGAAGGAGCTTAATATCAGACAAAGGAGGTGGTTAGAGTTGCTCAAGGATTATGATATGAGTATCCTCTATCACCCAGGTAAGGCTAATGTTGTTGGTGATGCTTTGAACACGTTGTTTATAGTGAGTACTACTCATGTTGAGGAAGGCAAGAAAGAATTGGCTAAGGAAGTTTACAGACTTTCACGTTTGGGAGTCTGTTTCTTAGATTCCAATGAAGGTGGAGTTGTTGTGATGAATGGGGCTAAATCATCGCTAGTGTGAGAATGAGAGAGAAACAAGACAAAGAGCCTATCTTACTTGAACTTATAAAGTCAAATGTTCATAAGCAGATGGTGATAGCTTCTGAACAAGGGGAGATGGAGTGTTGAGATATCAAGGTAGATTGTATGTTCCAAAGGTGGATGATTTCCAAGAGAGGATCATGGCAGAAGCTCATAGTTCTAGATATTCGATCCATCCCAGGTTGAAAAAAATGTACCATGACTTGAAAGAAGTCTATTAGTGGAATAACATGAAAAGGTGCATTGTAGATTTTGTTGCTAAATGCCCAAATTACCAACGAGTCAAGGTAGAGCACTGAAGGCCATATGGTGTGGCTTAGAGCATAACTCTTTCAGAATGAAAGTGGGAGATGATTAATATGGACTTCATTACTGGCTTATCGCGATCTCGCAGGCAGCATAATTTGGTTTGGGTAATTGCAGATCGGATTACTAAATTAGCCCATTTCTTATCAGTAAAGACTATAAATTCAGTAGAAGATTATGTCAGATTATACATCTGTGAGATAGTCAGACTTTATGGAGACCCTTTGTCCATCATTTCATATAGGGGTGGGCAATTCACCACTCAGTTTTGGAAGTCATTTCAGAAAGGTTGGGGTTCAAAGGAAAACCTTAGTACTGCTTTTCATCCTCAGACGGATGGCCAAGTAGAGCGCACTATTCAAACCTTAGAGGATATTTTGGGAGCATGTCTGTTAGATTTCAAAGGAAATTGGGAAGACCACTTGCCTCTTATAGAGTTTACATACAATAACAACTATCATTATAATATTCAGATGGCTCCTTATGACGCTCTTTATGGGAGAAGGTG
Organism: Solanum acaule; assembly: GCA_036250505.1. NCBI lineage: Eukaryota > Viridiplantae > Streptophyta > Magnoliopsida > Solanales > Solanaceae > Solanum > Solanum acaule. The sequence continues at coordinate 2,999 of JAJOOR010009886.1, forward strand.
TATATCTCTTATTGACTGGTTTGAGGTTGGTGAAGCTGAGTTGATAAGACTATAATTAGTTCATCAATCCATGGAGAAGTATAAAATAATCCAAGAGAGGTTAAAAACCGCGCAGAGCCATTAGAAATCCTATATAAATGTTAGAAGGGGAGATTTGGAGTTTGAGGTTAATGATTGGGTCTATTTGAAGGTTTCACATATGTAGGATGTTATGAGATTTGGTAAGAAGGGAAGCTCAGTCCCCGATACATTGGTCCTTACATGATATCTAAGAGAGTTGGGAATGTAGCTTCTGAGTTAGAGCTACCATCAGAGTTAGCAGCAGTTCATTTGGTAATTCACATATCTATGCTAAAGAAGTGTTTGAGCGATCCTTCACTTATTGTGCCTATCGAGAATATTGGTATCAAGGACAACCTATATTATGAGGAGATTCCCGTTCACATTCTTGATCGTCAGGTTTTCAAGTTGAGAACCAAAAAGATTGCATCAGTCAAGGTCTTATAGAGAAATCAGTTTTTTAGGAGGAAACATGGGAAGCTGAGGAAGATATAAAGACTAGATGCTCTCATCTTTTTTCCTCCAATTTTGTTCCAGTTACTGGTATTAACTCTTCATAATGTACTCATTCAATCCAGTCCCTCCTTCACCGTTTTGAGTTCATAAGTATTATGTGTATTTTGAACTAATTTGAGTTGTTAAACATTTACCTACCCTCTTCATGCTCAGTTCAACCATCATTTGAGGACGAATGATTTCAAGGGGGAGATATTATAACACCCAAACAATTTCTAACCTAAGGCCCGAACCATTATTTATTTGCATTTAAAATCGTATCGGGTGATTCTTAAATTTCTCATATGTGTAAAATTCATTTCTTTGGTGTTCGAATGGATTTGGATATGACTTAAGTTCACAAGAACCCCTTAGCACATAGTTGAGTAGAAAGCTTCATTACTGATTAAGCTTTCACATATGATTCTACTTAGGTCAACTTCAAATGATCATATATCCTAGCACATAATGAATTAGGTGGCTCATGACCTATTAAATTGAAAGCCTTTGAATCCTCTTTCCAATGCCACCAAGTTTGCCTTATTTTGAGTATGGAGTAAAAAGTTATGATCATTTTACCAGAGACTATCATATCAGAGTTTTTGATTCTGTGAACGACGGATCCAACCTATGGGCTGTAGGTTGAACTCTGACCCGTACTGTCAAACCATCAAAAACTTCAAAAAGTCTGAATTTTGGGATCCAATTCCTATGGATTTATTCTACGGGTCGTAAGAACTACTATAGGTCGTCGTTCGGACCCGTAGAATGGACTTTTGAGCCCAAAAACTCAATATAAATTCCACAGATAGGTTCTAAATAGTGTTAAAGCATTCATTTACGTTCTTTAACACTTCAAAGACTTAGAGAAAGGTAACAAGAGGAGAAAAGTTGGGGTTTTCTAACATTCTACTAATTTTGTCAATTTCGCCAAGAACTTTGTTATTCCTAGGTATGTATGGCTATCATAATGATGGACTGAGTTTGTCCTCACACCCTACATCTAATTTCTATTAGCAAAAGAGTAATCTAGGGTTCTATCCTTAGTTTTGAGTATTTTTAGATGAGTTGTTATTGAATTCTGAGTTGTTATTCCTAATTTTTGAGTTGCTATGTATTATGCATTGAGATTTTAGAGTTGATTGTTCATTTCTACTTTTCAGCATGAACCCTATTATTTGAGTATTCATTGAGTTATTGTTGAGAATCTTTTTAACCGAACAATTATCTTAAATTGATTTTCAAAGAAAGTATGAGGAGTTTTGAGGAAAGTTTAAAGAGACCTTTTGAGTAAAGTTTAAGGGAACTATTGATTTCCAAATTTATCATTTGTACATTGAGAAAAGATAAACATTGATTTCTAAACGAGTAATGAATTCAGAGTTATCTCAGAGCAATTACCTCTTTTAAGAGGATATTTTGAGCAATTACCTCAAATTGAGAAAAAGTATATTTTATACATTTGAACATTAGTATATATTCATTAGGAGTAGTATTAAGCACTGATATTGTCACGACTCGAGCCTACACCCCGGACGTGACATGGCGTACAAGACTCCGAAGAGCCTCATACAAGCCTCATAGCATTCATAACATAAGAAAATGGTGCGGAATTTAAAACTTTTATCCATATAATCGAAGTCTTTATTTAAAAGCAAAGTGGAAGTCTACTTGTCTCATTTAGCCATCTAATACAATCGAGTATCAATAAGAGTCACACCCCTTTACAACATAGTCTCAAGAGAGAAAGTAAGAATGAAACTAGAGATGAACAACTCTCGTCCTCGAACCATGAGGACTCACCAAAAGCTTTGGAGAATAGTCAATCCAAGCTTTGAAAAATAGAAGAGCACCTCAAACACCGGAACTTACACTTTGTAGAAAATGTAGAAGAAATATGGGTTAGTACAAAAATGCACTAAGTATGATAGCCATGCAAAAACCATGCTAAAAAGGACATTTTAGTTGAAAACCATGCATTCAACAAGTTTGAGAATCATCATGTACTTTTAGTATAAAATATGAGTCACAAGCATATTTATCATGTAAATCATTATAACATAATGTAACCATCATCTTAGACAACCCTAAGTTATACTTGTGCAATGTATGAATGGCATCCCATAATACCATTCATACTAAGTATCCCTTTGAGGCCACCATAGACAAGGAACATTCACATTCAATAAGTCATGTCAAGGAAAGCAACTCATAGCAACAATCCTAGTTAAGCATTCATCTTTACATTTAGCCTTTAAGTCAACATTCTCAATATCATCATTATATGCATATTCATTTCATTAGACATTATGACATTTGAGAAACACACCATAGACACTCTCAAAGCCTACTCGTGCAATGCATGACTGACATCCCATACTACCACCCACAATTCATAGAACCTCTTGAGTAACCATAGTACATAACTCACATGATGGGAATAAGCCCTAACCGAAATAGACCATGTGAGAAAATCATGGAATCCAATGTCATGTCCCACACCGAAAAGAGTTGGTCTGCTTGCCTAAGGTAGAACCAGTAACATTTTAGCTTAGGTGGATCCACTAGCTAATAACCTATATGGGCACATAGTTATGGGATAAGGAGGTTGTTACTAGAAACATGGCCTAAAGTAGGGAGAGCTTCCACCCCACAATATCCTCTCGGTGCTAAGCATTAAATTCCCATAGAGTAGTTCATTCTCTTTTAACATTATTACACACAAGAGAAATGTCATTGGCCTATCGACTCAAGGTACATTATTACACATGAAAGAAATGTCGTTGGCCTATCGATTCAAAGTACATTATTAGGATAGCTCATTGAATCTTCATGAAAGGAATATCATTGGCCTATCGATTCATGGTTCATCATTACAATAGTTCATTGACTCATTATGAAAGGAATTTCATTGGCCTATCGATTCAAGACAAAGCCTTAGAATACTTCATTAGTCATTTATGAAAGGATTGTCATTGGCCTATCGATTCATAGTTCATTATTACACACATGAAAAGGATGCCCTAAGACTACCAATTCAAGGTACATTATTCATTGAGAAGACCTTCACAACATGTAATCATCATTCACAAGTGTATAATTGAGAATAACCTTTCAACAACACCACAAGATTATCATAGTCTTAGACATTTCATACATAGTCATGGGTAAGGGTATGGGGATAATGATCTTTCAACGATACCACAATTACACCGTAGTCATAGGATCTTCACTTTCTAAGTGAATCATAAGCTCATACACAATTCTCATAAACATATACAACCCTCATAATTTGCCCTTCAAGGACCATGAATCACATTCAACCCAAACATCTATAATTTCTACATTAGATAAGGAGAATATCATGATTCAATAAACTCAATCAATATATCAATATAGACATAATCTATTCACATGCATCTATAATCAATCAACCCACATCATGAAGTCACAATTTAGTAATATAGGGAATTCATGGGTTCTTGGGGGGATTTCATCATAAATCAACAATTAATCATCAATTCAATCATAATCCATCATAAATCAACCGTTGAAAACATTTTAGGAAGGAACCCATGACTTAGAGTGAAACCCTAGCTTTTGGGGAAATTGAAAGCTTTGAAATCATGTTTTGAAGGGACTCTATGGGTGAAAGCTACCCATAGATGAAAATACACCATACCTTAATGGAGTTTTCCCCTTAATTTGAGAAGAAAGACCTTGATTCCTCAAGCCCTAGCTTCCACTTCTTCGTCTTCTTCTTTGGAAACTCTAGAGAGAGAAATTTTGGAGAAGATGAACTCGTTTGGGTTTTTGGAAATAATGAAGTAAATGGGGTGGTTTATGACTTAAAATCATTTATATATGTGAAATAAAACAATATAAATCGACCTCATTAGACAACTAACTAATTTGGAATTTACCAGAAGACCTCGACTAGGCAGCCCCTTCCCATGGACCACGTCCAAGTTCACAGCTCGTCAAGGGCACCACGGCTCGTGGTGGTGCCCGTGGTCCCTTGACCAGTAGCCTCTCTAACTTGGCAAGCCTCCCATGAGGTTAAGGCAACCTCACGAGCCTTCCCACGGTCCATGGTCTTCACCATGAGCCGTGAAGTGGCTCGTGAAGGGAAGCCTTTTCTTGGCAGCCTTTGGAGCACACTACCTCACCAGCCATGGGTGGCACCACGACTCGTGGTGGCCACCATGGGTCATGAAGACCCTCGTGGTCATGGTGGGCAATGGCTAGATGCTTTCTTGGCAGCCTTTGTCCCTTGCCATGGCCTTCATCCAAAAACCTTAGCCCTTACACTTAACCCTTGACGTTAACCCTCACGTTTAGGCTCTAGTTTAACCTATAAATTTCCGACGTGTTACAGATATGGGGATGAGTTCAGACAACCCATATTCCTCACAAACCATGTAGCCAACATGGGTAAAGGATTATACTTTTTAGATGACTCATTATTGCTTTCAAGCAGAACTTTAGTGGATCCACTTAGTTGAGGTGTTCTATATCTCGGCAAGGTATAGGACAGTTCTGACAGCATGGGCGAGACGATGTATCATCACATAGCTCATAGTGATGGTTGTCGGTTAAAGAATCTCCTAAATAAGAGCAAAGAGTAGTTTATTGAATTTTTATATACATCCTTGAGTTAGCATCTTTTATTTATAAAGCTTTAAATATTTTATCTCTTATTATTGTTTTGTATTGATTTGAGTTTAGGTGAGTATTCTTCCATTCTTATCAGTTTAGTTATTTATTCATTCAGTTTTATTACATACTCATACATTCAATGTATTGATGTCATTTGACCTGCATATTTCTATGATGTAGATACAAGTTAGGATCATCAACTTGCGCTTTGTTAAGATCACTTTTCTCTCCAGTTAGCTTTTGGTGAGCCTGATGAGTCCACAAAATGGACTCATTTAGGAGTTTATTTTAATAAGAATAGTGTCCTCGAATGCTTATTTTGTCTAAATATCTGATGAAAACTCTTAAGTTTCAGGTATTTGAAATTTTAGTGAAAGCATGGACACTTAGGCGCAAAAAGGAACAAAAAGCCTGAAAAGAACGAAGAAGCTGAAGCCTGAGCATCGCCAAGCACACTTGGCGATTCGCCGAAAGGATTCATTCCGCCCTTTGTTCCAGTACGCGAAGCTCTGAAGGAGAAGGATAAAAAAGGCGATAAAAGGAGCAGTCGGTGCTTCGCCGAATATTTTTACGAAGCAGTACTATATCGTCCAATGGTCTAGAATGTGAAGATGCTGAAGGCAAGCATGAAACGGTGATGAAACAGAAGAAAGGCGAGTCCCCGAGTCATTCAACAACATCGACTAACTTCGTCGAAAGATCCGCCAGCGCTATTTTCTAAAGTCTATGAATACCAAGCTTGTTACTAATTTTAGGAGAGTCTAACATTTATTTTAATTTCCAGAATAGAATATTACTTTTATGGATATTTTCTCTCAAGTTTAGAGAGGGTTTTTGGGAGACTTGAAGAAAGAAGGATTTCAGCTTCCCCAAGTTGGAAGTGGGTCTTCTCCATTCTTCTTCCTATGCTTAAATCAAGGTTTAATTTCTTATACCCATTTGCTTTCACTATCATTTTAGGTGTATTTTGTTATTTCTTGATGTGTGGCTAAAAACCCTCATTCTTGGGGTGTGATTTAGCAAATATGTGTTGATATTCTTGTTGGGTCTTGCTTGTTGATAGGTTAGATGTAGTTGAATGGTGATTTCATTTAGTGGTTGTGGTTTAACCAAAAGGGTTTGTAGTTGCAAATACAAAGCCACCCATGTGTTTTCAGCTTGCCCGAGAGAGAGGTCGCGAAACCAAGACCACTAGATTGATGGCCTAAGTAGTGGGTTGACATGAGGTTCAGCCCGAGAGGGTGAGCCCTAGTCTCATATCCTAACACTCAACTTGAGAGAGTGAGTAGGGTAAGGCGTAGGCTGGTCTTCATGCGGCAAATGAATGTCCGAGAGGAACGCATTTGAAACGGGGTAAATTGCCCGAAAGGGAACTTATTTCCATTAAAGCTTAGGCTAGTCACTATTATCTTACAAATTTCCTTTCAAAAGCATGTACCCAACTACTTATCTCAACTTGTATTGCGGTCACACCCCAATAATTCTTACCTATACTTGATTTTCTTGTTATTTTTGTTATTTTTACTAATTGTGACAAAAACCCCCAAATCGATATTTGACAGTTTTGTGTCACCCCCTTTAATTTACTATGATTTTACTCGTTAATGTCTTTAGCTACGACTAGTTAGAACTAAATTTTATTTTTCTTTTAATTCTCAAAACCACTCCCTTGGGACACGATCCCAACCTTTAGTTGGGTTACTATATTATCGATGATCGTAGACACTCGTATCGTAAGTTAGTGTCATTGGTCACGATAAGCATCAAAATGGCGCCGCTACCAAGGAATGGTGTTATTTGGGAATTTTTAGTTAAGTAGAATTCTTGGTTTTTCTTAGTTTTAGCTTTACTAATCTTAGTTGTAGTTTTGTTTTGCTTGTGTGAAGACCAACGTAGAGAAACAAAAATGGATGGGCACTATGGATATCACACAGATCACCTTCTTCTGAAGCTATTGAACCTCAGGGATAACCTACTAACGTTCAAACAGGCAGAGGAGGAGACAATTTCGAAATTGTGGCATAGATTCAAAGCAATTTTGCAAACATGCCCATCCCATGGAATGACTGATAAAACACTGTTGGATTGCTTCTATCGGGGTCTCGAACCCGAAAATAGAAGCATAGTTGAGCATATTTTTGAAGGCAGAATGTTAAACCAACCCTATGAAGTCGTTACAACACTACTTGATAAAATGGTTGAAACCAACAAAGAAGCCCAAAAGAAATATGAATGGGATAAATTGGTGGTGCAAGTAGATGTTCTATCTAAATGGGTGATGGGATTGGAAGAGCAAGCCAAGGACAAGGAAAAGAACTTCTCCTTTCGAGAGTGCAAACAGGGAAACAGGCATGAGGGTATGCAAAGTAACGATACCACCTCCCTCATCCAATAAAAACTTGATGAGCATGATAAGAAACTGAATGATATGAAGGACATCATTGATATGCTAAACGAAGTAACTACTTCGAACTCCATGACCATTCAGCTGTAGGATGCTCAAATAACCCATTTGATGACGAGTCACTATCCTCTATTCGTCGAAGACTCACCTAATTACAGCATGGGTGATTTCGAGGACGAAGAGTAGTCTTTGGCTTGCGTCGTTCCACGACGTTATCAAAGGCGTTGTTTGGGAGGCAACCCAAAACCCTTTGTTATCTTCTATTTTGCGTATTGATTAAATAAAAGTGTGCTATTTTTACAGACTAAAGTGTGGAGGCGATCAAAAGGTGCAAAATGGCGAGCAACAGTTCTAGTTGGCGAATCGCTGAAGAAGTCGGCTGTCAATTCTATTCCGCTGTTTGACTCAAGATATCTTCAAAATCAGAAGTCTATAAAACTCGGCGAGTATTGGAAATCATTGGCGAGTCGCCGATCATTTTGGCGACCACGATAGAATTCACCGTTGGGACCCTCGTATAGTAGAGGTTCTGTAAACTTTGGCGGATAAACCCACAGTCAGCATTCCGCCGAATGAGTTACCTAGTTTGACTAACGCCGCCAATTGGATGGTTTTTGTAAGCCAAAGCATTAATGTCCAGACAGATGGAGCGACCACTTAGCCAGGATCCCATTTTTACCTTTCTCTCTGTCTTTCTTTATTTTGCCTCTCGAATTCAGTGTTATTTGCATTTGAGGACAAACTCTTTTATTTGTGGTGGGGTAAGGCCCACCTTGTTTTGCTTGTTTCAGATACTTGTGTTTTGGTGTACATTTGGGTTATCTTTTTTTAAAACTGTTTTGCGATTGTTTGAGCTTATGGCTCTCTTTTGGGTTTAATTGCAAAATGATTTTGACCCTTCTGAATTTTTTTGAATTTTTCGCACATTTTTGCTACCCCTCGTGAAGTGAATGTGGCTGTTCTTTTGCAAAAATTTAAGTCTCGGTTTCGATCAATACCGATGACTTGAATAGTGCTCTCAATTGAACGAACATGAATGTACGGCTACGATGAGGCCAAATGAAGTTGCATAGACAATATGTGAACTCTTTGCATCTCGTTGTGATTAGCCATTTATCAAATTGATTCTCTTGTAATGACCGTTGCACACTAGCGAAAGAGTGTAGTCTTGTTTGACTTAAGTGTCGATGCCTTATGTGATTAGCTTGCTTTGAACTATGCATGAATAAACCTAGAATTTGCCCTGTTAGTCAGATTGATTTAGAAAGGTATCCTATTGAAATGATCTTAGGCAATTTTAAAGTGTGTGAGCCAAATTTGACATATACCTCTTTTGTGGCCTACCCGTGAGTGTATGAAACTCTTTTGAACATCCTTTAAGCCTTACCTTTCTTTGGAAGAACCTTGATGAACCCTAGACCTTACTTGACCCACTACCTATAATCCTCTTAATTTGTGATTTAGTGAATAGTCAACTTAGGCCAAAAGCCTAAGTTGGGGGTGTGGTGAAAAGGAAAAAGAGAAGTCAAGAAGTGCAAGAAAGAGTCCCCCCTAACCCATGGTATTGCATAAGTGAAAACCCCTTCAATTTAAGAAAAAAAATTGGAATAAAGTACGAAGGAAATAGGGTTTCCAAGAAATCCATGAAGGTGAATAAAAAGGTGACTTAGCAGCACTAGAAAAAAAATCGATAAAGGAAAAGAAGGGAATGCCTTGAGAGTACCATATCTCACGAGGAAGGAGCCACTGAGCCTAAATGACTACCTTTTCACTCATTCCCATTACAAGCCTTAGAAAGACCTTTTTTATCTTGAGTAAACAGAATCGAAAGTCGATTGCAAAATAAGGGCAAACCTATGGGTGAAAACATGCATTGTGTTCCTCTTTTTGAGTGTGAGCGTTGCATTTGATTCCTGATCTTGAATTGATTAACCTTTGTGTGTGAATATGAAATCATTCTTCATGTGAGGGCATTTAGATGCTTTTTATTGATCTTGAACTTGCACAAGTAGTAAGTATTGCGAGCATGGGAATCTTTGGTAATAGTGTGTCACAACCTGAATCTTTAAGTACACAACTGATCCTTCCACAAGTAAATTGAGTCTTGTTGTGTGCATTCATAATTGAGTCTTGTGTAGCACTGTTTAAGACACCCTTTTTGAACGGCTGAACTTGAGTTTGCACAAGCAAAAGTTTAAGTTGGGGGTGATGATGAGTCCACAAATTGGACTCATTTAGGGGTTTATTTTAATAAGAATAGTGTCCTTGAATGCTTATTTTGTCTAAATATCTAATGAAAACTCTTAAGTTTCAGGTATTTGAAGTTTTAGTGAAAGCATGGACACATAGGCACAAAAAAGGAACAAAAAGGCTAAAAAGAACGAAGAAGTTGAAACCTGAGCATCGCCAAGCACACTTGGCGATTCACCGAAGGGATTTATTCCGCCCTTTGTTCCAGTATGCGAAACCCTGAAAGAGAAGGATCAAAAAGGCGATAAAATAAGCAGTCGGTGCTTCGCCAAATATTTCCGCGAAGCAGCACTATACCGTCCAATGGTCTAGAACGTGAAGATGCTGAAGGCAAGCATAAAACAACGATGAAACAGAAGAAGGGTGAGTCGCCGAGTCATTCGGCGACATCGACTAACTTCGCCGAAAGATTCGCCAGCGCTATTTTCTGAAGTCTATAAATACTAAACTTGTTATTAATTTTAGGAGAGTCGAACATTTATTTTAATTTCCAGAATAGAATAGTACTTTTTTGGATATTTTCTCTCAAGTTTGGAGAGGGTTTTTGGAAGACTTGAAGAAAGAAGGATTTCATCTTCCCCAAGTTGGAAGTGGGTCTTCTCCATTCTTCTTCCTTTTCTTAAATTAAGGTTTAATTTCTTATACCCATTTGATTTCACTATCATTTTAGGTGTCTTTTGTTATTTCTTGATGTGTGGCTAAAAGCCCCCATTCTTGTGGTGTGATTTAGCAAATATGTGTTGATATTCTTGTTGGGTCTTACTTGTTGATAGGTTAGATGTAGTTTAATGGTGATTTCATCTAGTGGTTGTGGTTTAACCTAAAGGGTTTGCAGTTGCAAATACAAAGTCACCCATGTATTTTCGGCTTGCCCGAGAGGGAGGTCGCAAAACCAAGACCACTAAACTGATGGCCTATGGAGTGGGTCGACATGAGGTTCAGCCCGAGAGGGTGAGCCCTAGTCTCATATCCTAACACTCAGCTCGAGAGAGTGAGTGGGGTAAGGCGTAGGCTAGTCTTCATGCGGCAAATGGTGTCCGAGAAGAACGTATTTGAAACGGGGTAAGTTCCCCAAGAGGGAACTTATTTCCATTTAAAGCTTAGGCTAGTCACTATTATCTTACAAATTTCCCTTCAAAAGCATGTACCCAACTACTTATCTCAACTTGTATTGCGGTCACACCCGAATAATTCTTACCTATACTTGATTTTCTTGTTATTTTTGTTGTTTTTACTAATTGTAACAAAACCCCCAAATCGATATTTGACACTTTTGTGTCACCCCCTTTAATTTACTATGTTTTTACTCATTAATGTCTTTAGCTACAACTAGTTAGAACTACATTTTATTTTTCTATTAATTCTTAAAACCACTCCCTTGGGACACAACCCCAACCTTTAGTTGGGTTACTATATTATGACAATCGTAGACACTCGTACCGTAAGTTAGTGTCATTGGACACGATAAGCATCAGAGCCTCCTTGCATTTTGGAGGACTCTATTTTTCTTTTTAGTTTAGTCATTTTAGGGTGTCGCGGGTCTTGTCATAATATCCATGTTGAACTATAGAGGTTTCGTAGATCAATAGAGTTGAGGAGTCTCTTAGTACTTTCTTTTCCTTTGAGAAGTTTTGTAAACTATTATTATTGCATTGAGTATTTTCAAACAATATGAGTTGAGAATTTTACCATTTTAATGATTTACTTCTATTTTAAGCCTTTAAATGCTTGAATCAGTCTTTCGCTAAAAAGACAGTCAGGCCAAGGGTTTACTTGGGGACCAACAATGATTCTTGAGTACCGGCCACGTCTAGGATGTAGGCTCCGAGCGTGACATTCAATATTCACAAAGAGAGTACAGATTTAAAAAGTATCTTTACCAAGATAAGTGGTTGATGCTCAATCGAATAGATTTAACGAATTTTACTTCAAATCTGATCTTGCAACACACCGCCTCCACTTGCTCGGACGAATCCTTAACCTCTATTTTCAAAAAAGCTCTAGCTCTGATGGTAACAGTGATGGATGTCTTAACCAGAATTATGTCTCAACACAACCAAAAAGATTTTGAGCAAGGCATCTGTTGACGATGAGCTAAGAAGTCCAAAAGGTTGATAAAGGTTTCTATTTGATTTCTATTGTTTAGATGCTTGTTTTCTTCTCTTTGGTTATTTTATTTTGTTTCTTTTAATTTGTAGAAGACTTTGGGCATTTGGACCTAGTCTGTTTGGAATTGATGTGGGCCTTTTGGCTTTTTTTTAGGATGCTTCTAGTTGAATAAATTATGGTCATTGACCATTTTGATTTTTAAAAAAAAGGCTTAAGTCATCGATAGTCATTTAAAGTTGTCCGCATATTTCACTTGGACACCTTATCTTAAACTTGTTTCAATTGAATGTATACACTAATAAAAAAATTTACACATCGAACACTTTTTAGACAATCAGCTGAAATGAAAGTGTGTGTCATACACTCGCGAATGACGCACCATAGTAAATAATTAAAAGAAGACACGTGGCATTGGGCCAGAATAAAAAATGAAAAATAAATTAAAAAGAAAAACTATATTCTTAGAAAAAAAAACCCACCTTCCTCTTTTCTTCTTTCCCAAGAACCCTCCTCGCCGCAAAACACCCTATTGTTGTCATTTCCCTCTTTTCCTCCAACATCAATTTATATTATTTATTGATACTTTTTTTTCGTGTTGTGTGTTGATCTTTATAGTTTGAATACATCAACAATTGTAAAGAATAATTTTAGATTCGTATTAGTTCTGCCGGAAAAAATGAAGTTCGGTCGGAAATAATAAATACCAATGTGAGGAGATGATTGATCACTAATTGCTCATTATTTTAATATTTTTTGTGTCATTTTTCATGGCCTCTGCTTAATATTCCATGTCATCGAAAAGGCATCCCCATTTTTGGGCATTGTGGCAGTGACGATATGTGTGGTGGCACTATGGCAGCGACGATATCATTTTTTTCTGATGAAAATCCAAAGGTGACAGATTTGAATGTATAGTTGGTCCTTTGAAAGGCTTAGGTCATTTGACGATGGTAGACTTGTGGATGGTGACAATCAATTTGGTGGAAAAAAATAAGGTTATATACTGGAGAAGGAGTGTCACGCCCCGAGCCTACACCCTGGGAGGGACTGGCACTCGAAGACCATTTCTGGCTCCAAGCGAACCTTGGCCTGGCATACTTAACTTAGCAGAAGACAAAATTCATATCTATAATGATCAATGAACATAACTGAATTGAATAATAAAATAACTGAGAATGTTTTAAAGATTAAACATTCAACTTGGCCAAAAGTGGCAACCCAAGTCTTTAACATAAGAATGATAATGTAAAGACTACTAAACTACTAACTGTCTATGAAGCCTCTAAAACAACTGAGATGGATGTTGGGACAAACCCCACAACATCCTAATGAACTAAACTAGAAAGCGAATAAAAGAGTCCTCCGGAATGCAAGGAGGCTCACCAACAGACTTTGAATGTCCAACCTGGATCAATGAGGCGCTGGATGTTGATCCTGGTTACCTGTGTCTACATCATAATACGATGCAGGCCAACTGGCATCAGTACATTGAATGTACGAGTATGCGAGTTGAAATGCTAACATACATAGGCTTGAAAGAAATGATGAAAGAAAAACTTACCTTGGCTCTTCTCAACTCATGAATAACTCAACTCAATATAAAGCAATAAAACACATGTGATATATATATAAAGCTTATAAAAACAACTGAAAACAATCTTAGTTTGTTTAGAAATAAAACAATAACAAACTTAACTTTACTCATATAAAAAAAAGTAATATAACTTATGTAGAGATTCTCTAACCGACAACCATCACTGTGAGCCTAAGTGATGGTACAACGTTTTACCTCACGTTGGCAAAGACGGTCCTATACCTTGCCACCGGTATAGAACCTAAACTACTAAGTGGATCCACTAGACTATGCTAAAAAGCACTAAGGATTCATCTAAAAAGTATGATCCTTTTTCTGCCCATGGTGGCTACATGGTTTATGGAGGCTTGAGTTAATATGAACTCGTGTCCCCATATCAGTGCTCAATACTACTCCCAAAATATACTTAGCTCATATGTTGTTAAAACAACTTCTTCTCTAGTTTGAGATAATTGCTCAAACTTAGCTTAAAATCTCTTTTGGAATCGATGTTCCCTTTTCTTGCTCAAATGTAAAAAACACATTTATAAACTCTTTGGGAATACTTAGTTCTCTTATAGCTTTTTGAGAAATGATCTCAACTCTTTACTCTTTGCTTAACTTGAAACTCAAGTCTTAAAACACAATTAAAATGTTTGTTATAGACTCTTGAAAACTTTAAAATCTTTGCTTTGACTTGCTCTTTACTTTTAAACTTGACAGTTAACCTCTCTTGACTTCGATCCTAACTTTCCTTGAATTGGATTATGGATTCAAGGTTCATGATTTCATGTTTATGTATGATTTCATGATGTGTAGGCATACCTTAGAGTGTTGGAATCAACTTAGAAACATAGATACATTGCGAAGGAACAAGTACGAACAGGTAGGGAACGAATGGGGAGAACTGGCGTCCCTGGAGCTCTGAGAGGCGCGGAGCGCCAGCCCTCAATATTCAGAGCCCGTCTGGGGCACGCTGGCTAGCACGGCGCCCCAAGGGTGAACATTCAAAGAATCTTTTGGGGCGCGCTGGCTGGCACGATGCCCCACCCCTATCCCCAGGTGTTTGACGACTTTTCTTCTCCGCTTTTCATCTCTAAACACTCTTAACTTTAATGGTTCTTTTCCCAAACACTTAGGATCATTTATATTCTCAATATATGATAGATTCAAACCAAAATTACACCCGAAAACACGAATCAAATTTGCAAGAACCATCAACAACGCAACCCACAAGAAATTCAAACGAAACTTCAACAATGTTCATCAATAACTCAATTTCTAAACTTTCAAAGAATTTATTTCGCTGAATTAAATTATGGCTGGCGCGTGGGTGAACTGACTCAATGCTATGTGATCTCACATACCTTGTAGGGATCACGTCCGACGAAATCCACATGCAAAGCCCGAACGTTTCTTGGCGATTCTTGATTTCTCTTCTCTTTTCTCCTCCTTTCTCTTTTCTCCAAGCCCTAGCGTGAATTCTAACTTTTCTAAACTGACTAAAAATCTTGTTTTACCCAAATTAACTCCTAAAAACGAATTAGAATAAATAGGTAAGGAAAAGACTAATTTACCCTTCCAAAACCCGTATTAGACTTTCCTTAATCCAACAGCCCGACTTCCAAAGGGCATAACTTACTCATACGAACTCGAAATTGCGCAAACTTGGCGGCGTTGGAAAGATCATTCCAAGAGATTTCCAACCATATCTGGAACTACACCTAACTCATCCTGAGCTAGGATTTATGGTCATTTGAAGTTGATGAAAAACTCACTTTAACTTACTTAAAATTTTCCAAATTTCCTTACACTTTCCAAATATGACTATTTCCAAATTTTTAACTTCTTTCTAGTTCTTTCTACTTGCGAGATGTTACAATATCTATCCCTTGGGAACATTTATTTTCGAATGAGATTACTCTTACAAGGTTTACGGTGCAACATTAACTCAAACACCCAACAAGCAAATGCAAACAAACATGTTCATTCATAATTTAGAGAGCACTAAAAATAAAATTAGTACCTTGGTCTGCATTTTCTCCAGTTTCAAAGAGATGTGGATATCTCTTCTTCATATCCTCTTCAGCTTCCCAAGTAGCTTCTTCAATAAATTGGTTCCTCCAAAGGACTTTGACTGACGCAACTTCCTTTGTTCTCAACTTGCGAACTTGGCGGTCTAGAACCTGAACCAGAATCTCCTCATAAGATAAGCTATCCTTGATATCATTATTTTCAGTTGATATGATCAATGAAGGATCACCCATGCACTTCTTCAACATGGAGATGTGAAATACTGAATGAACCGCTGCTAATTCATGTGGTAGCTCCAACTCATAAGCTACATTGACAATCCTCTTGGCTATGCGATAAGGTCCAATATACCGGGGACTAAGCTTCCCCTTCTTACCAAACCTCATAACACCCTTCATGGGTGAAACTTTCAAATACACCCAATCATCTACTTCGAACTCTAACGCCCTCCTCCTAACATCAGTGTAGGATTTTTGACGACTCTGCGCCGTTTTCAACCCTTCTTGAATCACTTTCACCTTCTCCATAGCTTGGTGAACTAAATCCAGTCCTATCAACCCTGCTTCACCAACTTCAAACCATCCAATAGGAGATCTGCATCTTCTCCCATAAAGAGCTTCATATGGAGCCATTTGGATGTTAGCGTAGTAACTGTTGTTGTAAGCAAACTCAATGAGAGATAGGTGATCATCCCAATTTCCTTTGAAATCAATCACACAAGCCCTCAACATATCTTCTAATGTCTGAATAGTGCGCTCTGCTTGCCCATCAGTCTGAGGATGCAAGGCAGTATTTAAGTTCACCTTTGAACCCAAGCCTTTCTAAAAAAAATTCCAGAACTATGCAGTAAATTGTGCACCTCTATCTGAAATAATGGAGACTCAGACTCCATGAAGTCTTACCAACTCCTGAATATATAACCTGGCATAATCTTCTATTGAATGGGTAGTCTTTACCGACAAAAAGTGGGTTGATTTTGTCATTCTATCGACAATCACCCAAATAGAATCATGTTGCCTGTTAGATCTTGGTAAACCTATGATTAAGTCCATATTAATCATCTCCCACTTCCATTCTGGAAGTTCTATATTCTGCGCCAAACCACCGGCCTTTGGTTCTCAACTTTCACTTGTTGGCAATTTGGACACTTAGCGACAAATTCAGCAATGCCATTCTTCATGCCATTCCACCAATAAACCTCTCTCAAGTCACGATACATCTTTTTGGAACCAGGATTAATGGAATATCTGGAGCTATGAGCTTTCTCCATGATCCTCTCTTGGAGTCCATCCACCATAAGTACACACAGTCTACCTTGATATCTCAATACCCCATCTCCCCCTTGTTTAAAAGCTAATACTTTTTGCTTTTGAACATTTGCCTTCAACTCAAGCAAAATGGGATCTTGGTCTTGTTTTTCTTTAACTTCTGACACTAGTGATGATTCAGCCCCATTCGTCACCACTATTCCTCATTCTGTGGAATCCATAAGTCTAACTCCCAGGCGTGCAAGTCTTTGCACATCTTTTGCTAACTCTTTCTTTCCTTCTTCAACATAGGCGGTGCTACCCATAGACAACCTGCTTAAGGAATCAGCAACAACATTAGCCTTACCTGGGTGGTAAAGAATACTCATGTTGTAGTCCTTGAGTAGCTCTAACCACCTTCTCTGTCAGAGATTGAGCTCTTTCTGAGTGAACACATATTGAAGGCTCTTGTGATAGGTGAACACATCCACATGAACACCAAACAAATAATGGCACCATATCTTCAAAGCGAAAACTACAGCAGCCAACTCTAGATCATGGGTTGGATAATTCTTCTCATGAACTTTCAACTGTCTGGAGGCATAAGCTATAACTTTGACGTTCTGCATTAAGACACAACCCAGACCAACTCTAGATGCATCATAATACACCACAAAACCTTGAGTTCCTTCTGGTAAGGTCAAAACTGGGGTAGTAGTCAACTTATTTTTCAATTCCTGGAAGCTTTTCTCATAAGCTTCAGACCATTGAAATTTCACTGTCTTTTGAGTCAACTTGGTCAAAGGAGACGAAATAGACGAGAACCCCTCTACAAACCTTCTATAATAGCCAGCTAAACCCAAGAAACTCCTAATATCAGTTGGAGATGTGGGTCTAGGCCAATTCTGCACTACCTCAATTTTCTGAGTATCAACTTTAATTCCATCACCCGAAACTATATGGCTCAAGAATGCCACAGACTCAAGTCAAAACTCACACTTAGAGAACTTGGCATACAACTCCTTATCTTTCAAAGTCTGAAGAACTATTCTGAGATGGCTAGCATGATCCTCTTCATTCCTTGAATATATTAGTATGTCATCAATGAAGACGATAACAAACATATCTAAATAAGGTTTGAAGACTCTATTCATAAGGTCCATGAACACTTTTGGTGCATTAGTTAAACCGAATGACATGACCAAAAACTCATAATGACCATAACGGGTCCTGAACGCTGTCTTTGGAATGTCATATTCCCTTACCTTCAGCTGATGGTTACCTGATCTGAGGCTAATTTTTGAGAAACAAAAAGCACCCTGAAGCTGATCGAAAAGATCATCAATTCTCGAAAGAGGATAGTTATTCTTGATGGTAACCTTGTTCAACTGGCGGTAGTCTAGACATATCCTAAGGGAACCATCTTTCTTTCTCACAAACAATACAGGAGCGCCCCAAGGTGAGACACTTGGTCGAATGAAACACTTATCTAGGAGATCTTTCAACTCTGTTGGTGCCATTCTATATGGCAGAATAGAGATAGGAAGAGTATCTGGAATGATGTTTATGCCGAAGTCTATTTCTCTCTCAGGAGGGACTCCGGGTAGATCATCAGGGAAGACTTCTGGAAACTTTTATATTATAGGAACTGATTGAATGGGAGGTATCCAACACTAGAGTTATTAACTCGGACTAAGTGATAGATGCAACCCTTCGAAACTAACTTTCTCGCCTTAAGGTACGAATGAAACAACCCTTAGGCACTACTAAACTACTACTCCACTCTATGACTGGCTCATTAGGAATCTGAAATTTGACAACTCGAGTTCTACACTCTATAGATGCATAACAGGCATGAAGTCAGTCCATACCTAGAATGACATCGAAATCTACCATGTCTAACTCAACTAAATCATCCATGGTGCTCTTATGATTAATGGAAATGGTACAATCACGATAGACTCTTTCTGCTAGAATAGACTCCCCAACAAGTATAGAAACACAAAAGGGTTCACAAAGTTTCTTAGGAAGAACATCAAACTTATTTGCAACATAAGGGGTTATAAAAGATAAACTTGCTCCTGGGTCTAGCAAAGCATAAACATCAAAAGCAAAGACTTTGATCATACCAGTAACAACATCTGGAGAGTTCTCTTGCTCTTGACGACTGGTGATTGCATAAAGACGGTTTGTTTCTCCGCCAGTACCTGAAGTAGCTCCTTTAGGTGCAGCCCTGTCTAGTGGAGCAACTGATGAAGATTGGGCTTTATTGCCCTGATTGCCACTACCTTGCCTGTTCTTAGGGCACTCTTTCAGGAAGTAACCCTCTTGCCCACACTTGAAACAACCTGTCTAGCCATCACGACACTTACTAGAGTGGTTTCTACCATACCTACAACATATAGGAGCACAATTACCTCTTTATGCCACACTACCTTGAGACTGTACTGGTCTAGCTCTGAAGTTCTGCGAATTCTGACCATTATACTCACCTTTGTTTCTAGGTACAGGTGCACTAGCAGATGATGGTGCAAGTCCCTTTTTCTTCTGAAAGGACGGACGATTCACACTACCCTTCTGCTGCCCAGACTTATTCCCTGTCTTCGCTTTCTTATTTCTAAACTCTTCCCTGTCTCTCAGCTTCTCTTCCTCCACCTGCTGCACATAAACCATCAACCTTGATATGTCTATGTCACCTATCAACATCGCTGCCCTTCCCTCTTTGCTGGATAGACAGCACAACCCAGCAACAAACAAGCTCATTCTACTCCTCATGTCCTTAACCATCTCCGGAGCATAACGGGATAGTTGGGTGAACTTCAACCCATATTCATGAACACTTAGGGAATCCTGCTTAAGTGTGAGGAACTTACGTACCTTGGCCTCTTTCAGTTCTCGAGGAAAGAAACGCCCAAAGAAAGCCTCTTCAAAACATACCCAACTCGCAGGTGGTGCATCCTCAACTCAACCCCCTTTCCACTGATCAAACCAAGTCCTAGCAACATTTTTCATCTGATATGCAGCTAGCTCAACTCTCACAGTATCAGTAACATGCATCACATCGAACACCTTCTTCAGTTCCTCAATGAAGTTCTCTGGATCCACTACAGTGCTCGAACCAGTGAAACTTGGAGGGTTCATCCTCAGGAACTCACGAATCCTTGAAGTGTCAGCCTCTACTTGTCGAGCTCCTCTTTGTTGCCTAACTTAGTTGGTCACAACTTGACAGAGCATCCTTATAGCCTCTCTGAACTCAGCATTAGTAATTTCTCCTTGCGGTTGCACGTTAGGTGCATTGGGTAACTCTTATTCCTCAACATTGTGTCTAGCAGGACATCCGATAATTGTTCTTCGTGGAGGCATGATTATCTTAAACACGCGCAAGCACGAATTAGAAGGAAACTTTTATAGAGATTAACTATATCGCACGAAATGGATATAAAAGAAATGAGATAGTTCCTAAATGTTACAGCCTCCTAATTATAGATGTGGTGCGCTTCACACCGATAAATAGGACTCTACAGACACGGCTTCATAGACTCCCTAGGACTCTTGAACTCTGGGATCTGATACCAAGTTTGTCACGCCCCGAGCCTACACCCTGGGCGGGACTGGCACTCAAAGACCATTGCTGGCCCCAAGTGAACCCTTGACCTAGCTTACTTAACTCAGTGAAAGACAAAATTCATATCTATAATGATCAATGAACTTAACTGAACTGAATAATAAAATAACTGAGAATGTTTTAAAGATTAAACATTCAACTTAGCCAAAAATGGCAACCCAAGTCTTTAACATAAGAATGATAATGCAAAGACTAATGACTTCTACTAACTGTCTATGAAGCCTCTAAAACAACTGAGATAGATGTTGGGACAAACCCCACAACATCCTAATAAACTAAACTAGAAAGCGAATAAAAGAGTCCTCCGTAATGCAAGGAGGCTCACCAATAGACTCTGAATGTCCAAGCTGGATCAACGAGGCGCTGAATGCTGATCCTGGTTACCTGCGTCTGCATCATAATACAATACAGGCCAACTGGCATCAGTACATTGAATGTACGAGTATGCGAGTTGGAATGCTAACATACAGAGGCTTAAAAGAGATGATGAAAGAAACACTAACCTTGGCTCTTCTCAACTCATGAATAACTCAACTCAATATAAAGCAATAAAACATATGCGATATTTATATAAAGCTTATAAAACAACTAAAAAACAATCTTAGTTTGTTTAGAGATAAAACAGTAACAAACTTAACTTTACTCATATAAAAAAAGTAATATAACTTCTGTGGGAGAATCTCTAACCGACAACCATCACTATGAGCCTAAGTAATGGTACAACGTTTTACCTCACGTTACCAAGGACCATCCTATACCTTTCCATCGGTATAGAACCTGAACTACTAAGTGGATCCACTAGTCTATGCTAAAAAGTATTAAGGAATCATCTAAAAAGTATGATCATTTTTCTGCCCATGATGGCTACATGGTTTGTGGGGGCTTGAGTTAATATGAACTCGCGTCCCCATATCGGTGCTCAATACTACTCCCAAAATATACTTAGCTCATATGTTGTTAAAACAACTTCTTCTCTAGTTTAAGATAATTGCTCAAACTTAGCTTAAAAGCTCTCTTGGAATCGATGTTCCTTTTTCTTGCTCAAATGTTAAAAAAACATTTATAAACTCTTTGGGAATACTTAGTTCTCTTATAGCTTTTTGAGAAATGAACTCTACTCTTTACTCTTTGCTTAACTTGAAACTCAAGTCTTAAAACACAATTAAAATGTTTGTTAAAGACTTTTGAAAACTTTAAAAGCTTTGCTTTGACTTTTTCTTAACTTTTAAACTTGACTTTTTACCTCTCTTGACTTTGATCCTAACTTTCCTTGAATTGGATTATGGATTCAAGGTTCATGATCTCATGTTTATGAATGATATCATGATGTATAGGTGTACCTTAGACTGTTGGAATCAACTTAGAAACATAGGTACATTTCTAAGGAACAAGTACAAACAGGTGGGGAACGGATGGGGAGAACTGGCGTCCCTGGTGCTCTGAGAGGCACGGGGCGCCAACCCTCAATATTCAGACATAAGTCTGGGGCACTCTGGCTGGCGTGGCGCCCCAAGGGTGAACATTCAGAGACTCTTTTGGGTCACGCTGGCTTGCGCGATGCCCCACCCCTATCCCCAGGTGTTTGACGACTTTTCTTCTCCGTTTTTCATCTCTAAACCTTCTTAACTTTAATGGTTCTTTTCCCAAACCCTTAGGATCATTTATATTCTCAATATATGATAGATTCAAACCAAAATTACACCTATAAACATGAATCAAATTTGCAAGAATCATCAAAACGCAACCCACAAGAAATTCAAATGAAACTTCAATAATGTTCATCAAGAACTCAATTTCTAAACTTTCAAAGACTTTAATTTGCTGAATTAAATTATGGTTGGCGCATGGGTGAACTGACTCAACACTATGTGATCTCACATACCTTGTAGGGATCACCCCCGATGAAATCTACATGCAAAGCCCGAACGTTTCTTGGCGATTCTTGATTTCTCTTCTCTTTTCTCCTCCTTTCTCTTTTCTCCAAGCCCTAGCGTGAATTCTAACTTTTCTAATCTGACTAAAAATCTTGTTTTACCCCAATTAACTCCTATAAACGAATTAGAATAAATAGGTAAGGAAAAGACTAATTTACCCTTCCAAAACCCGGATTAGACTTTCCTTAATCCAATAGCCCGACTTCCGAAGGGCAGAACTTACTCATACGAACTCGGAATCGCGCAAACTTGGCGGCGTTGGAAAGATCATTCCAAGAGATTTCCAAACATATCTGGAACTACACCTAACTCATTCTGAACTAGGAGTTATGGTCGTTTGAAGTTGACCAAAAACTCACTTAACTTACTTAAAATTTTCCAGATTTCCTTATACTTTCCAAAAATGACTATTTCCAGATTTTTAACTTCTTTCTAGTTCTTTCTACTTGCGAGGTGCTACAAGGAGAATGGCTGAAAATTTAGAAAGAAGGAGAAGGAGTTGTGGGTTGTAATGGTGTGGATGATTGCAGTTGTTGAAACAAAGAAGAAGATATAAAACTCTCTTTTTTTGCTAAAAATTGTCCTTTCACGTGTCTCTCGTGGTGTGAATTACACACACTTTGCTATGTCAGCAAAAAGAGTTTAATATGTATAATTTTTTTTGTTGTATAGGTGTTCAATAGATACAAGTCTTAATTGAGGTGTTCAAATGGAATATGCGGACAACTTTAAGTGGTTGTCTATGACTTACGCCAAAAAAAAACTAAACTAACTCCTTCGCGCCAAGTTAGATATTGGGAGTTTTACTTACCCAAATTCACTTTGGAAAAGTCGTATGGATTCCTTAATGTCTTAGCTAATAGAAAAATCAATGAAGCCTAGACATTCTATCCAATTCTTTTTTGGATTGCCCTAGACCTCACCTTGCTTAGATTTCGTCTAAGACAAGCCTAGCCTAAATTTTTTAACTCCCTACATCGGAATGATCGTAATAAAGGACTACTCTCGTAGTTTAGTTATTTGATTTCAATTGTTATCTATGGTTTCATATAGTTCGATAAAGTATTATTTTGTTGTAGTAGTATTTTGCTACTATCTGTTGTTTTTGTTATCATCATTTTCTCTTATATTTGGTTTACGTATTTAATTTTTCTTTTTATCTTGGACTTGGGATCAATAAAAAAATGTTCTTTCTATTTCACCTTTGAGATAGAGGTACAATTTGCATACAATCTACCCTTTTTAAACTGCACTTTGTGAAATTACATCAGGTATATTATTGTAGGTAAAATAAAAATAATACCAAAATTAAGTTTCTTTTGATAAAATTTGTGAACAAATGAATATCATAAATAAGATTTACCCCTTCACCAAATTTGTGAATAAGTTAACAAAATAGGTACAAAGAAGATTAAATCAAAATTATGCCCTTAAAGAGTGTGCTCTTTGGCAAAGAATTTAAGATGTGGAGGCCAACCTAGAGTTTAAGTAATCCCTCCATCTCATTTTATGTGGCATTTTTTGGATGCCTTCCTCTCCTTTAGAGTCAAGTCACTTCGTACCTTCCTAGCCGTCTATTTCAATCGTGTCAGTTGGAGGAAAACCCATCTTTTTTTGTCTACTCCTGATGCCTAAAGGCAAAGAGCTTCTTTAATAGCCAAGTCGAGCAGTCAAGCAGCAGGTTGAAGTCAAAGACAAGACAAGTCCTACTCTCAAGCAAAAGGCTAAGAGCGTTTGTTCCACTTCTAACTCGTTAGGGATGAGATTCCTAAGACCTTTGATGCCCTGACTCTCAGTCTCAATCAAGTAAGAAAGGGAACCCTTTTGGCTATGGCAATGGATATAGACCTCTTCCCTCCGTTGCTTACCCAATGGAATACTTAGAATAGACCGAATCGAAGGTGGTAAGCATTCTTTTTCCGGATGCCCATTCTCTTTGTACGAAAAGTAGGAATAGTAAATGTCATAGGTAAAGTCATCCAGTACTACATTCATAAGCCTTCCATGTATTTTATTCGTTCGTCAGGGAATCCTTATGTTCACTCCCATCAGGGGAATTTGCCTTGATTTCGATTCTATTACGTACAAGTGGGCCAGCCAATCCGTCTAATGATTGATTCTATATTCAAGGTAGGCTATTTCGTTCTTAGCTTTCCAATTTATCTGTCCTAACAGCGTTCGAAGCCTAACATCCTTGCAAGCATTGGATTCTTTCCTATTTCTGACCGGAAAAGAGGTTACCAAGCAAGTGAAACTGTACTCGCCTCTTCTCCTTCTTGTCCTCTTGTACTTCCATTCTTCTTATTCTCGTATCCGAAACCGGAACAAGCTCTTCTTTAGCAACCTTTCTTTGTTAGCTTTGAAACACTCTTCTCATACTTCTCGTTCTTCGTTCCAGGCGTACTCCAGTTAGCTCTTCTCTTACAGAGCTTTGTCTGTTTAATTGCTTTCGTAGTCTTCTTCCTGCTTCATTAGATAAAGCGTCTTCATTAATAGATAGAGTTGGAGTACGTAGTGAGAGTCAAGGTCAAGATTGATGATGAGTTCAGTGGACAGAACAATCGATGTGAGGCCTAGGTCAAGCCAAGAAGTTAAAGTGTGACATTTGATCCCTCTATCAGCCAAAAAATATTAATTGTGATAAAACATGTCACTGAGGCTTTGAATTAGACAAGCTTTAATGGGGTTTCTTCCTAAATATAAATTACCAATAGATTTCAGACTGATGCAAGGCTTGAATAGATAGGAAGAGATGGCTAAAGGAAGATTGCATATTTCTATTTCAAGATTCAAACAAGTTTATCTTTGACCATAAGTTTTTCATAGATCTTTTAAGCATTTTGAATTATCAATTATTGTGACTTATAGTACTTTTTACGTAGTTTATAAATATATAAATTTCATTTCAAAAAAATTAAAGCTTCATGCGCAAATTTCCGATCAAACTTAAATTGTTTGACTCTCGAAAAAGCGGAAAAATCTCACATAAATTGAGACAAAGGGAGTAAGTAATTACTTATAAAGATTTTATTGTAGGAAAATTGGAAATCCTTGCAGTGTTCTTTCCGTTTCACGTACAATATTGCAAGATCCAAAAAAAAATAAAAAAATCGTCTCAATTCATATTCATGTGCACCCAAATTCATCTTATATTTCTTTTCAAAATCCTTTCATCCGGTTATTTTTTATGTAGAATGTCAACCATCGAATATATAGCTTACCAAATTAGGTTTACAAAAGGCATTAAAAAAATCAATTACTTTACCAATATAATTTCTTGAAATTTTTGTTTGAGTGAGCAAATTTATACTCCCTCCGTCCCATTTTATGTGACACTATTTCCTTTTTGGTCAGTCCCAAAAAGAATGTCACATTTCCTCATATGGTAAGTATTTAAAGGTACAATTCCTTTTTTACCCTTATTGGTCCCACTTAATCTTAAAATAATACTCCAATACATTTATGAGGAGAGAGAAAAGTGAGTCTACTTTTTAAAGGACAATTTGGTAAACATTTCAAAGTCTTTATTTATTTCTTAAACTTCGTGCCCGATTAAATGTTGTCACATAAAATGGGACGGAGGGAGTATATAAATATCAAGTGAATTTTTAAATGAACACATGATGTTCGGCTAAAATATATACATTTTAGCTATTATTCATCTCACATTTTTAATACTTTTAATTATCTTTGAATATTGATTACTTATTTTAAACCGAATATTATATTTTACGGTGTAAAAATAAAATATTGTAAAATTAAAAAACTGAAGCAAAAGAATTTTTTTTTTTTAAAAAAAAGGAGACAAGAAATGGGACACCATTTATTTGGTCGTTCCCTATTTGATGACAATAAACGTATGAACAAAGTAAGAGGCAAAGGCATGCGATTAAATGTTCGCATAGGGATGTAAAAGAATATGAAAAATCTATCGAATCGATCAAATCTAATTGAACTAAATTGATTTATTTTATTTTTTCATAAAATTGTAGACTTTTATTTAAGTGTATAACCGTCCCGAACAATTGGATGGTCTTTTTAATTTATGAAAACAATTGAAAAATTTCCAAACTGAAAAAGGTTGAAGTGCTAGGTTTGTGAAAAGAATATGAAAAACCGACCGAACCAACCAAA
Organism: Solanum acaule; assembly: GCA_036250505.1. Taxonomy (NCBI): domain Eukaryota; kingdom Viridiplantae; phylum Streptophyta; class Magnoliopsida; order Solanales; family Solanaceae; genus Solanum; species Solanum acaule. The sequence goes on from JAJOOR010009886.1 coordinate 29,523, forward strand.
TCTAATAGAACTGAACTGATTTATCTTATTTGTTTTCCATAAAACTATAGACTTTTATTTAAGTGTATAATTGTCCCGAACAATTGGGATGGTCTTTTTAATTTATGAAAAAACCAAAAAATTCCTGAATCAAATAACCTTATATGTATGTAAATATATTTTATATGTTAACAATATGTTAGATTTAATATATAAATATATTTTATAACATTCTTTCAAATATAAATATAACTTAAGTCCTAGATTTATGTGACTAGACGACATTGGGTCTTTGCTCTTTAATTAGGATTAAAATTAATAAATATTGTTATAGATACTCTATCAAACAATACAACAAAACCTATGCAAACACTCATATTAAATGTTTAAGATCAAACAATACGGCAACAATGTTTTATATTCTTGTTTTCTTGGTGAAGAATTAAAGTGCTTCTTCAATAACATATTTATGAAAGAAATATTTTAACAGTATATTTTGAGGTGATATTTTAAAAGTAAAAAAAATGAAAATTAATTGAACCATATCAATACCGAAGAGAAACTGATATGATTGGGATGGTTTTAAAAAATATAATTTTGGTTATATATATTATGAAATACCCGAAAAATTGGGATGGTATAATTTTTTTTTAAAATAACTGACCGAACCGTGCCATTGACATCCCTAAGTGCAGCGATTAAAAAAGAGCTTCTAATCTGCCGCAGAAAAGAAAACGCACGGAGTATGCCTAACTCATACCCCAAAAGTAAGCTCAAAGAGATGATGATCGTCCAAGCCTTATAAGGAATCCACCCATCTCATTAACCATCAATGTGAAACTTTGGTCATTCTTTAGCAAAAACTAGGAGCCGATGTGAAGGCCAGAAATTCGTGGTTTAATATTTGCTTATCTATATTATATATACTTTTCTGTTTTTTTTTCTCCCAATGATTTGTTGTAATTCCTTCATATTTATGTGAAGTTAATCTTCTCATTCTGAGGTTATAGCTTAGTATGAAAGTTATTGTCGTAATCTGAGTTATCTTTACATATTTTTATCCTCTCGCTAGAGTTATTTATTTTATCTTGTGTTTACTATTTTACTGTGTAGTTATTGGTAGAATACGTCTATATTTTTTAACAGAATTTGAGAGAGAAGTAGAAATAGAACGAGGGTCAAATAAAGTAGGATATGAATTATGATGGGAGCGAATTTGCGGCTAGGATAGAGATATACCTAGTTTACCTTTAAAATAGGACATTGTATATTATTGTATATAATTGTATAGATACCTCTTATAATTTTGTACAATATTATATATTCGATGACTAATATTGTATATCAAATTTTAAACAATGTTGTAAAAACATCAAAGTTTTGTATTGTATACCGATTTTTTAAAACATGATGTAAGAAAATATTAAGATAGTGAAGAGTAGATATGTGGAAATATGGTTTTGTGCAAACTACTATAACAGCAAAACCATTTTCTTATTGGTGATGGCTTATTATGTTCGAGCTAAAATTTACAATATAAATTTTAAGCTATATTTTTGCAATGTAAGTTAGTTAATTGTACGTTTTAAAAATTATCCCAGCGTCAAAAAACTAAAACAATAATAACAATAACAATAACAATAAAAATAAAAATAAAAATAAAAATAAAAATAATAATAATATTATTATTATTATTATTATTATTATTATTATTATTATTATTATTATTATTATTATTATTATTATTATTATTATTATTATTATTATTATTATTATCCTAGAGAATGATAAATGATTTAACTGCAAAATTATTGGTTTCAAAAAATAATCAAGTTAGTTTTATAAAACAAGAGATCAATAGTATTGAAGTTGATAATATTCTACAAAATCCTAAATTACAGGAAAAAATTGCTATTTTAAAAAAC